>JAGDQP010003461.1:74146-93888 GCA_022664845.1 Lepisma saccharinum | reverse complement strand
CTAGGAAATGAAGATTCAGAAGAAATTGATGTTGATGTCCCAGACGTAATGAAAGAAGAAGTGGATAAAGTACTTCGAGGGATGAAGAACGGAAAATCACCAGGAGAAGATGGACTCACAGCAGAGATGTTTAAATGGGGAGGTGAAAAGATGAAAGAGGAAGTTGCTAAATTATTCTCGATGTGCTTGAGGAAGAGAGAAATACCCAGAAGTTGGAACAATGCCGTTATCATTTTGTTGTACAAGAAAGGGGACAAAGAACGCGTAGAAAACTACAGACCAATTAGTTTACTGTCAGTCCTATACAAAATGTTCACCAAAGTTATTTTGAATCGTATTGAACGAGACTTGGATTTTAATCAGGGAAGGGAACAAGCCGGATTTCGTCGTGGATTTAGCACAATGGACCACATACAAACATTGAATGAAGTTATGGAAAGGACTAATGAATTTGAACTTCCATTATGTTTGGGATTCATAGATTTTGAAAAGGCTTTCGATTCGGTCTCCTTGTCAGCAGTACTTAAATCACTTGAACATCAAGGCATCGAAAGTGCATACATCAAGTTACTGCGAAACATTTACTCGACTGCCACTTCTATCATTAGGCTGCATCAAGACAGTGAAAAATTTAAAGTTGGAAAAGGGGTAAGGCAAGGAGATTCAATTTCTCCGAAACTGTTTTGTGCGGTCCTGGAGAGTGTGTTCCAGAATTTAAACTGGGATGAAGTTGGAATTAAAATTAATGGCGAATATCTTCATCATTTACGGTTCGCTGATGATATAGTCCTGTTTGCTTCAAGTGCAGAAGAACTACAAACCAGAATGGAAGAACTGAGTAACGAGAGTTCGAAAATAGGCCTTAAAATGAACTTAAGTAAAACAAAAGTAATGTACAACCAACATGCTGCAAAGAAGGAAGTGAAGATTAACGGAGAGACAATAGGCATAGTTGATGAGTATGTTTACCTAGGCCAGCTTAAAACATCGAATGCGAAGTTGACTGATGAAATAAATAGAAGATGTAAAATGGCGTGGAGTTCTTTTGGAAGACTACACTTTATTTTCAAAAGCAAACTTCCAATGTGTCTGAAGCGTAAAGTTTATAATCAATGTGTCTTACCTGTAATGATGTACGGGTGCGAAACTTGGACATTGAATGCGCAAACGACTCAAAGATTGAGAGTCACACAAAGAGCAATGGAGAGGTGCATGCTAGGAATAACCAGGAGGGACAGGAAGAGAAATGAATGGATTCGCGCACAAACAAAGGTAGAGGATGTAATCAAGACTGCGAAGAAGATGAAGTGGAGATGGGCCGGTCACATAGCTAGACGAACACATGGAAGGTGGACGACAAATGTACTACAGTGGATTCCTAGAGAAAAGAAACGACCGAGACGACGTCCAAATGTAAGATGGGTAGATGAAATCAAGCGTTTTTCAGGAGCTACATGGATGAGGATATCAGCAGACCGAGATATGTGGAAAGAAAAGGGGGAGGCCTTCATCCAGCAGTGGATAGAAAACGGCTGAATATGATGATGATATATATATATATATATATATATAATAGACAGCCACATTTAATCCACTAGTGGATGAGGCCTCTCCCGGAGGGAGGTGATCTACTGCTCCCACGCTGACCAGACGTGCTGGGAGAGGAGAGCCGAAGCCCTCAACTGTGATCGCTACCTCTTTATTCAGGTAGCTCCCCAATTGGCCTCACGACGCTGGGTGGACGCCGCACAGGCAACACCATCTGGAGTGCTGAAACGGTCACCCATCCAAACACTGACCAGGCCGGTAGACCAGCTCGGCTAGGGCGTTGCCATATATATATATATAAATCACAGCCATATTCAATCCACTAGTGGATGAGGCCTCTCCCCGAAAGGAGGAGTTGGTCTACTGCTCCCACGCTGAACAGACGGGATGGGAGAGAAGAGCCGAAGCTCTCAGTGTGATCGCAACTGTTTTTTATTCACAGCAGATCCACAATTGTCCTCACGATGCTGGGTCAACACCGTAATTTTTGAGCCCCCACCGGGAAATCGAACCCGGGACCGCTCACACTGAAGTCGAGCGCGCTACCAAATTTGTGTAAAATCAAATCTGGCTTTAACTAACCTATTTCACTGATGTTTGGTAAGGTAGCAAAAGAAGTGCATATTTCGAAAGCAGAAATAAAAAAAAGTAATTTCTTATTTTAAAAAAGAAAAATCGCTGGCCTGTGGTGGGATGGAACCCGATACCCTTAGAACAGCTCTGCAGTGCTTTATCCACTAGACCGTACAGACAGATACTCGAAGACGGCTTCCCAGTCGAGTGACGCTGCGGGCGACAGCTAGTACAAATAATAAACTATAAGTTCCTGACCCCACATACAGGCACTTTTGTTTTTAACAAATGTAAAGAACGTTTCCTCTTTTCATCTTTCTAAACTACCGGCAGAATTCTTTTGTAACGAAATGCCGATACTTGAGTTACATAAATTCCAGATTAAAACGGTCGGAAAATTGGCAGACCCCCAACCGTTTCCCGACCACCAGGAAGTGGGTGGGGCCTCGCTTATTTCCCGACCGTTAAGAATAAACGAGGCCCCGCTCTTTTCTCGACCATCAGGAAATGGACCGGGAGCCGCCTATTTCCGAAATCCGGCATTTCTCACGAAGGTCCATGTTTGAACCCCCCGTAGGAAACCCCCCCCCAAAAAAAAACAGAAACCCTGTTGAGAGTTTTAATAATTACAAAATTTTGCAGAATTTTATTCAACTCCTTCACCCCAAAAACTTGGTTTCAAAATTAATTTTATACAATTCGTAACTCATTTTTCAGCCTCTACATCTTCGAAGTACATTTCAAGAGCTACCCAATGGTTTTTAATTCAGCTCTCTAGTTATTCTAATTTTCGAGATATGCAGGATTCCGTGCATGTCCACGGGAGTAAAAAACGCCACCCGCCATGTTAGAAATATGGTCGCCCCGGGAGCTATAAAATCATAACACTTCTTTTAAAAGTCGTTCTGATATCTGCAGGTATGTTGGAACCCACATTCGATTTTTTTTTTATATATATATATAAAATAGGGATGTAACATTTTTTTCTGAAATTGGATAATTTGTCCATGAATGACCCAATTTTATTATAACTAACCTAAACCAATCTAATCTTCCTTATCTAAAATCACTTCTATATACAATGGTCCACTTCTTGTGACTCACTTGGTGATGTTTTAATAAGACAAATCTTGGCAATAGTTTCGTAGTTGTAGAAGTAGCTCATGGTTAAAACCTTTGCTTTTTAAACCAATGTCACAAGGACATGGGTTCAAGCCCTGGTTAGGTTAAGCATTTTTCCTTCTAGTTAATAAGACAATAGCAACTTCTCTTCATCATATGACAAAGTATAGAATTTGCAACCAAGCCAGAGAGAAGGGGGGTGGGGTGAAACGAGCGAGAGAGATATCAAAGCCTCACCACTTCCATAACATTTCAGAGCATTGAACTGAAAATCTATGGAAAGAAGTTCTCACTGTACAGTTTAGTCTCTTAAAGTGACTCATTGTTCGTGGGGATCGTGAACTTTGGGGATATTGAATTTGCTGTCTGGAACGATGACCCGACTTTGGATATTTTCCCTTTGTGCCCGTATTTTCTTTTGACAGCCTCTGACTAATTCAAGAACGAAAATCCCATGCTGTAATGAGAATATGGAGACGTAACTTCCGTTTGACAAATAGCTGCAGACAAATACACTACACACACTTATTTATTGTTATTACACGATTTAATTCATTTGTATTTAACGTTCACATATAATATACCAACGTTCTGTCAACACCCACCACTTCTCTGATGTTATATTCTAAACATAATAATTACTTATGTCCTGAAATGCTTGTATGAATACATATAAAACTGATTTATTTCAATGTAATTTTTTATCTACTTACTGATGCCCTGAGGAATATATCATTACATACAAAATGTGTCCCGAACGGGATTCGAACCCAGAATCTTTCGATTAAAAGTCCAGCGTTCTATCACTGAACTAACATGAACATACTTTCCAAGCTTCTTCTGAAGAAACATGACTGAATTTTCAGTGTCCAGGGCAACGACATTCATATCCGTTGCAAATGCTGTTGTTCTTTCTCTCCTCTTTTGTTTATTGTACTATGAATGCGAGATACATGTTTGCTGTCTTTGCTTTCATTGGAGATGTTCTTTTACGTATGGAAACGTAGGTGACAAAACCATCACGTGCTCAGATGTTTGGATAGTTTCGAAATACTGTACCATTACGTATTTCAATGAATGTTACTTTTTTCAACACTTAACATTTCAACATGTCTTACTGCACTTAAAAGAAAAAAACACATCCATACTAACGTTTCCTAATTGCGAAGATTCACCTTTGGAGGCTGGAACCTGGCATCTTTGGTTTACTGTTTCCGAAGATACCCGAAGTTGGACTTAGAGAATTTTCAGCTCAAAACAGCCTAATCAATGCGGTCAACCTTTTTGGAATATGCTGTACATGTTAACTTCGAGTTTTTATTTTTTATTGTATTTTGATCCCTGTGAGTTCCATTTGCCTGTCTTAACAACACAAAATTTAGAATATGCGTTATATTGAACTTGAGTTTCCGGTTTGAAATGAATTTTGACGAAAAATGTACAGAGCACTATTAAAGAAAAATATTCTGAGTAGAACTATGAAGACAACTTGCTTTGTTAATTTTGTCCCTCTAGAATAGCAAAATTGGCCATTGTACGGCGGCTCGTACTATGAAATAAAAGCTTTGCGCGTAGGAAACAAAATATAGTAAGCAATGGTGACTTTACGCTGCATTCGAAATAATAGTGGGAAATTCACTGCCCATTTTTGGAATTTGTATTTTGCAATAAAGCAGATTTCAATCCTTTAAGAGTACCGTGACGCCTCACTTCTATTGTTAACGGTATTGGAAAAATCAAGCTCTAAAGTACATTTTGCCACGCTTTCGGCGACCTATAGAGCCGGAACGACGCATTTGTGCACTCTCGATGGTCTATACTTTTTTCTTATTTTCATGTCAGGAATCACGTTTGCAACACGATGTGTAAGAGAGTATACCCAAAGCAAACAATTTGCCACGAACAATGAATGTATGTTTTTCATTTCTGGTTCATGGCAAATCTATTCGGATCTGGCTCCTGATAACAACGGATCAGGGTAGCTAGATCTTGGAATCGGGACCTGGATTTGAATCTTTTAAACTAAAACTAAGGACCCGGATCTGGTTGCTGGAAACGAGAATCCGAATCGGATACAAGATTCAGATTCGGACAACCCATTCGTCGATCCGAATTTTTGGTTTCAAGTACCAGATCCAGGTCCTCAGTTTAAATTTCAAAGATACGAATCCGGGTCCGAATTACAGTTACCCAGTTCCAATGCTATCGGATCGGATCCATTTGTTTATCTCTGTTATAAACTAATTCGTAATAAAATATTCTTAATGCAGACCAATGTTTTTTTTTTCTTCAGTCACACCAAGCTAATATCGGGATGGTATCCGGAATTTAGGCTCTGGCCGACTTCATCTTGCATCCTATCCTTTCCCCTACCCTATTTTACCCTGAGCCATAGATGGCTAAAGCTACAGCTATAAATAAAATTCAAATTCTTAATAAGGTAAAGGCACCTGTTCTCGTCATGTTTTTACTAAACATGTAAAAATAAGAAAACCTTTCATCGTTTGGCGATAAAAACACAGCAAGTTAGCAATCTTAATCTGGTACGTAACCGGCACCATGTATATGCTTATTACGTCACTTCGTTTAGTAGAAATGTCTTGTGTTTCGGTGGCACAAGTTCGTGTTTCCTGCTATTTCCATAGTTTTGTTACCAGAAAGTGTGAAGCAAATGGACATTAAAAAATTAGCATTGAAGTTTTACGTATAAGTATCATTTTCAAGGTTATTTAGCACATTATTTATTTAAGGAAAGGTCCCCCCAAAACAATTGTACATGACTTTCCGATGCAAATTGGGAGAGTTAAGACGCCTTGTGTGAATATGTGTCAAAATATATTTTGTAAAGATAAATGACCGCACCTAGCCTTACCTAACCTCCACGTTCATATGTTCAGTAATTTAAGATAATTTACGAAAAATGCAAAGAAGGAATTATTAAAAATAAATGTGAACGTATAAAAATATATTTTGTAAAGACACATAACCGCGCCTAACCTTACCTAACTTCCACGCTCGTGTGGTCACACATTTCAGATAATCTACGAAAAGTGCAAGAAAACAATTGCGTAAACCGCTCGCTTCCCATGAACACGTAATTTGTGTGTTTTAAGTGATTTTGGTTCGGTTTTAGTGATTTTAAAACTGGTCCGTCACTACTATAGTAATGCCTAAAATTCGACAACGTAGTGTGGAGAGAACAGTTCCTACCTCACTATGGAGTCTATGATGTATTGAACTGTTTTACAGCGCAGAAATACATTAACAGGTCAAAATGTCGCCCTCATAATATGGGAACGAACAAAATGTACTAAATGCACGAAGCAACAATAGAAAAAAACGCAATCCTTCGACTGACATGCAGGTCAAGAAAAAAAACGAACTTTACATTATCACCGAGAACGTAAGTAATGACTTTTACACGAAAATGAACAGAAGGCAACTGGATCGGATATGCGGAGTAGCTAAATGCAATGATACAAATATTTGCAATATACTAATAATAATTTGTAGTACATAATTTTTACTACGCGGCGATAAACGTGGGAGTTTCGTAAGCCATAGAGTAAGTAAAAGTAAATTTTAGTTTTAAATAAATACCTGATGTTTTGGAAAGACTAAGATCAAAATATGAACCCGAACACGTATCTCGTGGATGGTGGTGGGTTTCATTGTTTTCCCCTTTATTCACTGCACATAAATTGCATAAACATTGACTGTATAATAAAAGTATATAAACAGTGTTCGATTTCTAGCGGGGCATCCCTTCTCTGCAAAAATCTTCCATGGCCCTCTTGACAGATATATGACTCTAGCCTGGGATATGGACGATCCCAAAATACCGTATAATACATACCTCACTAATTCTTCCCCCTCTGGAAATTGCACAAATCGAACACTGTATATAAACACCTCCCTACTTCCTGGGAATTGTATATTTAATTAGGCGCACTTACTTCTCTTAATATGTTCATGGACACACCCAAGTAAACATTCTGTAGTACAATATGATCCTAAATTAGTTAAAAGCAACGATGTGGGGCCGAAGAACACTCGATGCCGTAAGTGCAAGGACGCAAACATATTCAAGATGGGAATTCAAAAACAACCAACCCCGGAGCACTATATAGTATTTCACATGTGGAATTTTACATCGGGTTACGATTACTATCGCCGGACCAATTTTAACAAATTTACAGGATGAGATGAGGCAATTAACTTTAGTTTGTGATAAAATGCAAGTGAAAGTGCTATGTGGGTAACAATGGAAATGAATAATAATGATGATGTAGTCAGTGTTGAAGATGTTTTAAGACGAACTGCATGTGATGGCGGAAGGAACTATTTGGCGTAAAGTTACAGTTGTTGTCATGTGGATGCGGGTAGAGCAGTGTTTTTTCCGCTGTTTTTATCTGTCGCTGTGCAAAAAAAACACCGAACTTGACTTACCTAACCTCGAAGTGCGCTAGATTAGTCACTGTGCAGAAGAAAGAAAAAAACGCCGAACCTGACTTACCTAGCCTGCTAGTGCGCTTGATTAGTTGCTGTGCAGAAGGTAAAAAAAAAAAAAAAAAAACACGAACCTAACCTCCAAATACCCTTGGTCAGTAGCTAAGCAAATAAAGAAAAAAAAACACCGAACCTGGATTTTTTTTTTTATTATTATTTTGGTCTGGTCCGGCGATATTAAATAAATGCCTTTACATCTGTAGTGAGCAAAAGTCGATCGCCATTCACAGTCACAAAGTGTATGCACAAAAATATTAAATTACGATTTACAAAAATAGCTTTTTTTTATCTCGATTTAGGTACGCTTTCATAACGTATGGCATGATCACACAGTTAACCTGTGATAATATAAAAATAATACACGACATTAGCATAATGAATTTGGTAATGCAAACTAGAAGACAAGTAACTTGGCAAATTAACCGACTGCCACTACAGATAAAACCTTATCTTGGTTAGAATTGCCTTGCTGCAACCTTACATGAAACTAGATCCCTCATCGTTCACAATAGTATATATTTTACAGCAACGACACCTTTGTAGCTAAAATGACATTATCTCGTTTTATCTTTACATACTGTTTTTCACGCATTACCTGTGAAGACACTTTCACATTCCTGTAATCGTTTTCCTTTTTTAAAATGTTTACACCCACTATCCTCAGCTGTCAAAACATACAACTTCCGCCATTTTCATACTCTCAATAGCAGTGTGTTATGTTCAAGAATTTCTCATCAGCAGTTAGGTTAATTACCGTTAACAAAAAACATTTATCACAGTAATAGAGTTACAAAACTCTAATAGCTGCAATTAGAATATACATAAGTTAACTTTTATTGCATTAACTGAACATGTCATAAGTCTACACGAAAAGCTCTCTGGTTCAAGACCCTCGTAAGTTTCTGCCACAGTGCCACACAATAAACATGGAGAACGTAGCGAAGGATGCAGCATCTCAAAATTTGACAGGAGATGCTGTTAATGCAACAGCAAAAGTACCTGCGACACCAGAAGGAATGGCCGTGGCATATGGGAGTTTAGTAATAATGGCGTTGTTACCTATTTTCTTCGGGGCTTATCGGTCAGTGAAGCACCATAAGGAACAGAAGGTAAAATGATTTTTTCCTTGTACAGGTGTTAACATATGTGACAATAGTAACATCTTATTTTACTAAATTTCTTGTCGCAAGTAAAAACTAATTTTATGCAGTAAAGTTATTTTTTTTAGTAATATTGTGAATAAATATGTTTGTTCGTAATCATGAGTAATGACCTTATCAAGAAAGGAAGCAATGGGTTTCCGCCAGGATTTTCAGTTTGGGGGGTGTAAAGTCAAACTCAGGAGGGTGTAAGTGAAGTTTAGTACGGTTTCTATCGATTTTTTACAGCATAAATTTTAAAATTGGAGGTGTTGTCGAAACTTTGGGGTAAACACCCCTCCCTGGGGGGTTTGGTGGAATCACTGAGAATCATTATTGTTGATGTCGAAACTTGAACAGTTTGGTTACAGTTAGTATGCTGAGGAGAAAAGTATTGCTTATATTAGCGCCGAAACGTGTAATTTCTCTCCCCATGCATGACTACAGGTTAGGGTAGTAATGTGAATGAGGAAGACCAGGCCAGTTATCTAGACCCATGTCTTGCTCCATATTAATCACTGGATGAGGAATGAATATAATTTCTCCAGGATAAATTTTTGTTGAAGTTAGCCAACTATTGTGCCATATCTACACTCCATATCATTCACTCGTCGCAAATAATTCAAGCAGGCGCTTCTATAAACACCTAGCGACAGTCCCAATCCAGAAAGAGTTACGGAAAGTCATGTGTCATTATTATTTCGTTAAATACGCACTCGACTCGATCAGCAGTATGCGACGTAATACCAATGGCTTCACTTCGTGTTGTGAATGACTTGTATTTAGATACAAAATTCGCGTACATAATGTCGAGTAAGCGTAGTCGGGTTCGTTAAAGTCAGGTTAGCCTATATTATTTTTATACGCAGTGTACATGACGTTTACCAGTGACATCATGGATTCGCGCCTACGTAGAAATAGCTCAATGGTCTAACGTATTTTAGCAATTTTACCCATTCCAGTAATTCAGTTCATACCAGGTTCATACTCTTGAATCGCATCACTGCAGTCATACCAGGTAAATGCCGGATAGTACCTACTAACTAGAGTGAAGGTTCTAGATCACAGGACCCCTTGTAATAATATTAAATATAGAGAATAATCTTTATTGATTTTGATGAATTTCACTTCTTATGGATAAAGAGTTGAAATTTTTAAGTTATCTTTCCTATTCTATTTAGTTTCCTATTCTAAATTATCTTTCCTATTCTATTTAGTTTCAGGAGAATATGAATGTGCCACTAACAAACTTAAGAAAATATATATATTCTGTAAAATTTGTTTCTCCAAATTTAACGACATGGATTGTGAAAAACGACCACAACTCTATTCTCCAACCAGCTAGAAGCATGATTTTTTTTTTACAGATTTTTCCTCAAATTATAAACTATCTAGAATTACATAAATATTAGTGGTTAACAGAAGTGATTTTTTTTTTATTAAGTTCTATTCAACTAGTTAAAGCTCGTCAGCGGGAAAAAGCCGTTCTTTTCGATTGAAAGTAAGTGAGATAACTCGTAGTAGGCTGAAACTAAGTAATTATTTTTTGGGGTCCGCCATTTTGAATCCAATATGCCGTCTTTAGAGACATTTTGTAATATTTTCGTAAACTTAGTGATGATGTACCGCCGTACAAAATTTCGTTTTTTATGCGTCCGTGTATTTTATACAATGGGTTTGGCGGCCATTTTGAATCCAAAATGGCGACTTTGAGAATGTTGTAATAGTTTCTTAATCTACTCTTGATAGTACCGCTTTATGCCAAATTTCGTATCTCCAGCTCAAACGGTGTGGAAAATGAATTTTGGGGGTCCGCCATTTTGAATCCAAGATGACGTCTTTGCAGACATTTTAGAATGTTTTTTAACCTATTAGTGATGATGTACCATCATATCACTAATAGCTCGTTTTTCGTTTTTCTAGCTCCAACCGCTCAACCTGTGTATTGACTACTAAAACTCTGAGTTTTTAGGTGACATATACGATATATTAGTTCTTGCAGATTGAATTTTTTTCAATCTCAAGAACGAAAAATAAAAATTATATTATTTTAGACAACATGTAAATTTTACAAATAAGAAAATATAATATTTTTACCACTCATTTAAGTGGGAAACCTTATTTAAAAATTTTATCAAAATATCCAGCCAACAGTTCCCCAAGAGACAGAAGAAAGGAACCTGTAGCAACCTACAGGACAAGTATATTCACGAGGCAGGCAGCTGCAGACAAACTTCCGTCTCACTTTACCTCTCATAGGTGAATGGTCTATGTTGATGTAGTTGTTATTTTTTAAAGCAAAATGTAAGTGAATTGGCCAACAAAGAAACAATAAGTATTTTCTTATCAACAAATTATATTTTTTCTTATCAACTTTACTAGTTACATACAAAATACAGAAAATTTAAACAAATGTAGTATTGGGATTTTTTAAATTCAGATTGTCATCTAACTACTTATACATCATCAGAAAGTGTTGTAAATACATTAGAATTGACTGAAAATGATAAAGAAGTTATTTTGTTACAAACTTCAATAGAACCAAACCATTTTACTATAGTTTGTGCCCATTTGTGATCCAACCAAGTGTCACAAAAAATCTGTAAAGAAAGCGTTGCGGACTGTAAGTTTGCCTTTTGCAAAGTCTTTGATTGCAAATGGCATCTCAGTAAAACCTGATCAAAAGCACAAAAAGCCTTGCAACTAGCAGAATCAAATTTATCTAAATGGGGTGTTAACAAAGAGAGACTATCAAATTCTGCAAAGTAAAAATGGATATATGTACCTGCCAATTAAAAGCATCCAAATTGTAAATACTGCAGCTCTCATTAATGCTTCAAATATAATGTAAGTACATTGCCTAAAACTATTTTGTAGTATTTTTCAAATCCAACTCACCCTATTAATTTTACCATTTTGTTTCAGGCCTAAATGAAAGCTAGAAAGTTTAAAATTCAGCTAATAAATAACATATTACAGTGTGTAATCCTAACTGCAGGGTAAAATCTTTATTTATGTTTGCATTTATTTTAGCTTTCTTGTATTCAAAGCTTATTTTGTTTGCTGAACGTTTTCTTATAAAACTTACAATATTTATTTATTTATATATATAAAGAAAAGTACAAAGAAAACCACTAATGTCTATGGGTTTTAAGATAGTTTATTATTTAAGGAAGGAACTGCAAAACATTTCATGCTTCTAGCTGGTTGGGGAGTTGAGTTATGGTCGTTTTTCATAATCTATGTCGTGAAATTGGAAAAGCTAATCTTACAGAACATTGTTTTTATTTATTTTTTATGTTTGTGGTCTATTTATATTTTTCTGAAAGTAAATAGATTAGGAAAGATGCCTTAAAAGTTTCAACTCTTTATCTTCAATAATTTCTGAGAAATTAAATATTTTGTTTCTTTTTGGTACATTTGGCCAACGATTCCGAGCTGCGAAAACACAAAAATGGTAATATACTTAAGTAAAAAAAAAAGTATGAGTGACAGCTTCAAAAAAAAATAAATAAATAAATAAATTACTGGTACACTAAGGACATAGTAGTGAATATTTGTACAAAGTTTCATCAAAATCTAAGATGGTGGGTGTCATGACCTGGGTGATTTGACATGGAATGACCCTCCCGTAATTTTTGCAAAATGTGTCCACCAACTTCGGAACTGCACTCACTAAATTTTATATTGCATTAACCTAATGTAAAATAAAATTCCATAGCATGTAAGGAAGTCCTTAGGAGTATTTTACTGAGTTCTACATGATGTGGCTGTAGTAATGGATTATATTAAGACTAAAATACCAGAGTACCTTACGCGTACATGACCGTGAATTCTTGACTACTGTCGCAAACCGGGAGTATCTCAGCTTTCAGCTGCGTGGGTTACGCTTAAAGGCCTTAAAATAAATTCTATTTGAAATTGAAACGAAAGATGATCCACCCAACACTATACCATGAAGGAAAGGATTTTCTTGTATACAAAGATACTGGAGGGAATAAATAGGATCCTTACTAAGCGATAAAAGCTATAATTCTGCTATACTATTTCTGACTGATGTCATTCGATTCAGTTCGGTACCATAAAAATGTACCAGCCTTCTATGGGATGATTGTTTATGTTGTATTTTGTATTCTAAATATAATTGCGCTAGTGGCAGCTCACAAGATTACTGAACTGAGGAATGTGTAGCACGCTCTAACGCCACTGCGGATATACTCAATACTTTTTTTTTGACAGTGGTGTAAAGTAAGTAGCCAATACATTGATAACGTGAACGAGAAGAAGTATTGTGCAAAGCATTCTTCAGCCTAGAAACCTGAGAGCTGCCAGTGGGTAACTTCAAGTGTAACTACCGTTAACTGTTACACTATATATGTGAATTATTTCTCTAAGTGGTCTCTAACTTCTTTTTTTCTCTCTCTCTCTCAGGAATCAGGAGAAAAGCCAGATACAATGTCACATAAGGATGCAGCTATGTTTCCCATCATAGCGAGTGCTGCTTTATTCGGATTGTACTTATTCTTCCAGGTAGAGTAAATAATGTTTTCCAAAGTTATATAGAACATATGTTTGTACGTTAAGGAAATGTTACATATATATATAAAATGGTAAAACAGGTAGAAAAAAGGATGCTTACATGGTAGATTCTTGAGACAGCTTCACAATAACATCACAAACACAATAGAAATAGTACGTTTCGCAGCTGGTAAGAGAGAAAATGGACAGGTGCGGGATTGGTGTTGAGGAAATTCACAGCCATATACAATCCACTACTGGATAAGGCCTCTCCCGGAGGGAGGAGTTGGTCTACTGTTCCCACGCTTAGCAGACTTGTTGGCAAAGGAGATCCGAAGCTCTCACTGTTATCGCCACTGTCTTTTATTCACAGCAGCTCCCCAATTGTCCTCACGTTGCTGGGTCAACACCGAATTTTTGAGCCCCCACCGGGAATCGAACCCGGGACCGCTCACACTGAAGTCGAGCGCGCTACTGACTAGGCTACGCAGGAGCTCATATATATATATATATATATATGTAAGAGGTAAAATTAAGGCAAATGAAGGATAATACGTACAGCTTACTTTTGCATTAGATCACACATACTCACATGTACACATAACAAAAGTCACTATATTTCGTGTATTCACACTTTTTCAAGTAGAGAGGAAGACAGCGAAGTTCACGTGTTCACAAAGTACAAGTTTGAAGAGACAGTGGCTACACGTAGCGGACAGAACATCAAAGCTGGAGAACAACTGACTACTGTAGCGCGTAGATATCCGAAACTTGAAATAATAATAACTATATAGCGTGTAAGTACAAGGTGGGATCGTGGATGGAGATGTGTTGAAAATGCAGAGCAAAAGGGGAGCTTAGAATTATTGAAGGTTAAGGCCAGGTTTTATTTTCGCGCTCAAACCGTGAATAAAGGCATTCTCCCACAGACGGCGTATTGAGGTGCTGGTCGAAGGGGGTACAATGTGGATTATGGCAACCAAGAAAGATAGATCAAAATTGGTATTGTGGGACTCGGTGTGCAAGGAAACTGGGGCATCCGGTTTGTTGATAATACAGAAGTGACGATGGTTATTAATTCGAATGTTAAGAGCACAACTTGTTTCCCCCACATAAAAGGCATCTGAGAACTTGCAGGTTAGGATGTATATAACATTAGGGGTGTGGCATGTACCCTTGGGATTGAGGGTGTATCGACCATTAGCAGTATTGATAGTGATTGTGGGAGAAGTGATGAAAATGGAGCAGACCTTACATCTGGGTCTCTGGCATGTCTGTGCGCCGGTTTGGTGTGCTGGTAAGGAGGGATTCGTACGGACCAAGATGTTTCTAAGATTAGGTGGATGTTGAAAAACTAATTAGGTTTGGTGGGAAATATTGATCTTGTGTCTGGGTCAGATTGGAGAATGTGGAAATTAGAGTGTAGGATTTGTTTGACCTTGGTTAGTTTAGGATGGAACTGGGTGATTAGAGCCGGTGGATTGGACTTTTGAGTGGGTTGAGTGTGTGAGGATGCACGGCGGATCTGTTTGGTTACAAGGTTAGAAGGGTAGCCTCGGTTGACTAGAGCCTCCTGGAGGCGTTGGTTGTAAGTTTCTGCAGCAGAGGTGGTGGAATTCAGGCGTTGTTCTCTGAGGGCAAGGGAGAAAGGAATCGCTTTCTTAGTGTGATAAGGATGGGAACTTGAGTAGTGTAAGTACTGCATAGGGTTGGTGGGTTTTATGTGAACGGAAGTGGTCAGAGTGTTGTTTTCTGAGGTGATGTCCACGTCAAGGAATGTCACTCTTTTGTCGGAAATGGACCTTGAGACCTGTTGGAAATGATTATAACCCAGAAATATGTTTAAAGTTGTACTTCTGTTACAGAACTCTCATTGGATTTCGCAGTTAATGTTATTTAAGGTGAGGGGAGATGTTTTACACATGAATTATACTCTTAAAGTTGTTTGATCTTCGATTAAGATCTACTTCACACACACACACACACACACAATAGGTGAATTCATTGCACTGTGTTCCTGTTTTATTTTATTATGTAGATTAGGATGACTTTTGTTCTCTATATTGATGAATTATTATTAACATCCTAAATTAGCTGCTGAGCTTGTAAGGACGGGGCCTACAGTTTTTGGTATAGTATTTCCGAACCACTCTGTGCAATGGACCCTGGTGGGAATTGAACCCGTGACCACACGCACAGAAAACAAGCGTGCTACTCTCGGCCACCCTGAGGTCTTGTTGTCTATATATTTCTCCGGCTATAAACTTCAATAGTGCAACAAATGAGTATAATTGCGAGCTTTAGACAAAGAAAAAGGATAACAGTTAGTGTGATGGGATATCTATCTTCTTCGTTTTACGTATTATCTCAGTTCAATGCTGGTAATAGTTCTAAACACTAACACAATATCCTGTTCCATACATTCACTAAATATCGTAATGGTCTTTTATGTTGTTAACTATTAATAGATCTTACGTAGAGCCTTTCGATCGTTGGGATCGATAGTGTCGTAGTTAATAAGAACAAGGAGACGGTTGACTTTTACCGACACCTTTTATTATATAAGGTCCTCTATATGCGATTAAATACAAATAAGTAATACATTTGATTAACAGAGCGCCAGGAACATAGGCTGTATCGAGATATAAGTGGATCGCCTCTTTACTTGTAACGATTTATGTTTCTGATCTAGGTCAGTTTGCTGAGAAGTTTAGCGATAGATAGGATCTGACTCCAGACCAATTCATTCAGGATTAGCTATTCCGACTCCAGACCAAGTCGGCGGTAGAGGTTGGGGCTCTGACTCCAAACCAAGTCAGAGAGGGTAGGAAGAGGTGACCACTTTTTCGGATTGAAGTGAAGTGATACTCATTAGGTGTCTGGTGGACCTTCTATAGGTCTTTCCAGCTCTTCTTGTAGACGTGACCTCAGTAACTCCAAGTTTTCCCACTTGGAGTCGGCGTCTTCTACTACACTTTATCGTTTACGTAAACTCTATTTGTTTGTGTTTATATTTATTTGTTTATGTTCTGTCGTGTGTGTTCCATTGACACACATCCCATTACAATATTGTCTGCTCAGTAATTGTAAATGTCATTAAAACACTTCAGTGTGTCTTACACATGTTATCAAGGTGTATATTATAGCACTTATTGCACAAACTTTTAAGTTTTTGCAGCATTTGCTCAGCCCCTATGTGCACTACAATATAACGCAGCATCATTGAAAACTTGTAGAATTTTTTCATTAATAATGTACAGCAGAGCCGAGTTCAATCGCGGAAACTTTTCCTTAACATTATCGCATGTTGTGTGTAGAACTTGTGAGCGTAACTATAGTATGAAAGTTGATACCTTGGTTACCGTTGTTTCATTGACAGTAAATGTGTGTGATTAAGTAAGCTCAATGCAGAGGGGTTTCTGTGTATAACAACGGTAAGAATAAATGGCCACTCCTCTGATGTAATGCTTACATTCGCGGACTTCGATCGGCAGTGAAAAGTAAACCGGTTCGAGCCCTGCTGCCGGCTAAAGTGATCGAAGGTTTTATAGTTTATCTCAGTTTCACTAGATGGATGCCGTTAAGGTACCTAAACATACGTCCAGGTCTCTACCTGCGTGCTAGAAATGCCGACAGACGTCGTCCCTCAGACGTAGGCGTCGTCTGATTCGAAAACGTAAGGTTTTTTTTTCCTCATGATAATGTTCACAGTAATAGAAACCGTGATAATTTGGTTTTGTTTTCGCACGCGACCAACCCTATAGGTGTTTGTAGTAGAGATAAAATAAAACTTAAAAAGATCTCAGAGCTGATAATACTAATTGCGTTTCATATTTGTTGCTGTAAGTTTTATGCTTGAGTCGCCGTTTTCTTATCCGAAGAATCCGGTACTCAGAAAATGTTTGCTTGTGTCTGTAGTAACTTCGTGTATTGTCTTTTTAGCATTTCATTTTCTTTTACGTATTTAGGAAACTGTTTTTCTTTGTTACCTTAATTTCCTTCTAAATCTCTGCTAAAATCTCCTAAATAGTCCAAACGGTTAAAATCAGTTACGTGTTTCTTCGAAAGAGGAGGGTTAAATAAATATAAACATTGCGTTAGTATACAGGGTAAGTCAAAATGATGGACCCGATTTCATAAGTTTATTTTGTGAAATATAATGAACATATCTTAATGTGAGCTACGCGCAAGGAAAGGCAAAAGTTCAAAGTTTAGTTGAGTTTAGTTTATGTCCCGCGTGGTTGCATTGTCTACCGCTACGCGGCGCTGGAAGCAGTTAACGAAAATGGCGCTGACTGGAGAGCAGAAATCGTTCTGTGTGCTGGATTACCATGTAAACAACTCTGTGATGAGTGTTCAACGGCATTTCCGTACCAAGTATGGCAGAGACCCACCTACGGGAAAAACCATTCGTACGTGGTATGAAAAATTCAGAGATACGGGCTGCATCTGTAAGCGAAAATCGACTGGCCGTCCTTCAGCTGAGGAAGAGACAGTGGAACGTGTTCGCGCCAGTTTTGTGCGGAGTCCACAGAAGTCTACCTACCGGGCAGCGAGGGAACTTGAAATGCCACAGAAAACTGTATGGCGAATTCTGCGGAAACGTTTACAAATGAAATCCTATCGCTTGCAACTGCTACAAGCCTTAAGAGACACTGATTATGCTGCTCGAGCGTCTTTCTGTGCTGATTTTCTCACGTTAATGGAAGAGGATGGGTTCGCCGAAAGGTTACGTTACAGTGATGAAGCGGTGTTTCACCTTTCTGGGAATGTGAATAGAGACAACGTATGGATCTGGGGAACTGATAATCCCCACGCAGTTGTGGAACACCAACGCGATTCACCCAAGGTGAATGTGTTTTGTGCCATTTCCCCTGAAAAGATTTATGGGCCCTTTTTCTTCCTTGAACCTACTGTGACAGGACATGTTTTTCTTGATATGCTGCAACAATGGCTCCTTCCACAGCTCGAAGAGGATAGTGCAGATTTCATTCTTCAATTGGATGGTGCCCCTCCGCATTACCATGGCAGCGTTCGGGATCATCTCAATGAGGCATTGCCACAGCGCTGGATAGGCCGTGCATCTCAGGAGGATCGAGTTCTCATTCGTTGGCCACCTCGTTCCCCCGATCTGACCCCGTGTGATTTCTTTTTGTGGGGTTTCATAAAGGATCGTGTTTACGTACCACCACTTCCAACAACATTGGGTGACCTTCGCGCCCGCATCACAGCAGCCATTGCAGAGATTGACCGTGACACACTACACAAGGTTTGGCAGGAGAGACTATCGGCTTGATGTGTGTCGTGTTACGCGAGGTGCTCACATAGAGCACTTGTGATGTGACTGAAAAAAACTTCGAGAGTTACCCTTCTTACCACATGTATTACATTCAGATATGTTCATTATATTTCACAAAATAAATTTATGAAATCGGGTACATCATTTTGACTTACCCTGTATATGAATGTCTTGAAGCGAAAGCGATCCATGTAACGTTTTGCACTTTGTGAGGAATCAAGTGAAACGCGTTCTGATTTGTGAGGAATTTTATCTCTTGCACAATGGATTTTTACAGAACCTATCGGCGAATAATGAACTTATCACAGATCACTCTTGCATGAGCAAGTATACACTTTTTAACATAATATTCTATAATAAACCCATTTTGTCAGAATATACACTTTGATCACTTTACTTCAAGCCATTCATATATAATGTAGGTATAAAGCTGAATAATTAAGCCCTGACCTCTCCCGTCCTTGTCAAAAATAAAATAATTAAGCTAGGAATACCAAGTAAAAATTTTCGTTCATTAACTTGTGTAGCTACTCTGAGAACTCGAGAAGTTTTACTTTATATTCCATTAATCGTGCATTCAATTGTAAATTATAATAGGAAGTGAGCTTATGTTCTTTACAGAATTAGCTGTCACTGTTAGTATAAACAATATCCACTATTTCTTGAACATTTACCTCAAAGTTTATTTTTTAGAATGTTGTTTGAGTTTTCTATTGCTAGTCCGTGGTAAAACAAGATCAAAAGGCGATCCCGGGAATGAACATCTTGATTGATTTGCAATTCAGTTATACTATAGGAATTCCAAAACGACACCTTGAATTAGGCTAGGCATTTACCTTTCCCTATCTCATCCAAGAGTCAGTGTGGAACAAGTAATCTTAGAAAATGAAGATAAAATAAGACCTTGTTTTACGGGAACTGTAAGGAATCAAGAGGAACCTCAGGGTTCTTGTAATACTTTGACGTAATGAGAAAGCCGGATTTATTTATATATATATATATATATATATATATATATATTTATATAGATATAT
>JAGDQP010003461.1:0-72659 GCA_022664845.1 Lepisma saccharinum | reverse complement strand
GCGGACTTCCTGGAGTTGTTAAAACAGTCGGCATATATCTCGACATACAGATCGTTTTTGAGCGACATTTTTTCTTCGAATATTTCACCGTGAATACTGCGGGATAACTCATTCTAAATAATGAATGTGCTACAGTGGTAAGATCTGAACTTGGTAGTTAATGCAAAAGGATGTTTTTTTTTCACATATTGTATATCGAACGTATCATGTTATACTTTCTTCTTCGAATGTGTCATAGATGGCCTCGAGAATTATACTAACAGAAGAAACTTGGTTAAGAAAAATTGTATACATGTACAATAAAAAATGATGTCGACAAAGACACAAATAATACTATGACCTACTAACATAATTATTAGGTCCAATGAAGATCTACCTGCATCACATTATAATGTACAAAATATACGTTTATGTTTATCAAGCAATATTTGTTAATGTCAGATATTTTCAATTTAGTAATTTCTTTGCAGTCAAATACTCACCTATGATTATGTTCGTGTAAACTACCGGTCAACACTAAAACAGTTGAATACATAAATTCGCCACCATATAAACAGTAAACACTTTACTTTATTTCTTCTTGTGATTTGGTTTCTTTACTTTTACTGTAAATTTATTTTTCATTTCCTGCATATTTCCTTTTTAAAATTTGTTGATACTCCCATGAAGTATTAAAAAAATTTTCGGGAAACTATACTAGTGATACCCAAAGTATAATACAGTTTAAATAACAGGTTTCTGTGGGAATTAAATTATTTAGGAACACAGAAGTTCAGATTTTTAATGGCGAGCATCGTTCAGGGTTTGCCAAGGTGGGCCCAGTCCGAAAAGAAAACCGCCGGGTTTTCTCGTGTTGGGCCCACTTGAAAAAAGCACTTTTAAAACCTTTTATACATATATATACTTTTGTTGTAAATGATTGGTGATATGAAAGCACACCATTGAAGTGCAATATTTAAAAATATTGCATTTTGGATTGCTAGAATGCAGATCATGACTGTCATTATAACTAGCTAGAATAATATCTAATATTGCTATCTAAAATCTACCACACTTTAGCTTTGCGATATTGAAATACAAGGAAAGCTGTCAGTCGTTCACTATACAATATTAAACATTTCATTCCAACATTTGATTTCGTAAGCGACTAAAATTATTAGTTTATACTACATACATGATAGATTTTGATGCTCTTTACTTTGTCTTTATTAACAAATTATTTTCAACCGAAATTATTATTGATGTATGGTATATAATAATACAACTGTACATCACGTCAGAACTATTAATGTCTGTAATATCGAATTCCGTGCAAAATTAATTATTGTTAATAGTACGTTGGACGTTCAATATATGTTTCCCTTGGCTGTGTGATTTTCATTTCTGAGCATACACATGAAAACTAAATATGGATGGATAAGTGCATCCTTCACTGATTCTCTACGTAATCACCACGATCGTTCAGGCATTTGTGCCAACGCTGCTCCAACTTATTGGAACCCTCAACGAAAAAATTCCGGGCTAAGCCCTTTAAACACTCCTCTGTAACAGAATGTCTCATCTCGTGTCACAGTGCGTAGGATGGAGACTTGCCTGTCGTTCTGGTATCGCATTAGACCATCAAAGCCCATGCTCGTGTGACATTGTTCCGGAGTAAGCTGACGAGGAACCTAACGTGTGGATACTTCGCAGTATTCCAAGTTCTCAGTGATGAATGTGTGAACTGTTTCAGTTTGCACCACTTCGTCAACCGTGATTTTTCTGTTCTCCAGGATCAGTTCATCCATATTCACGATGTTTTCCTCACTAGTAACACTTCTCTTTATGGGTCGCGAGTTCGAAATTTCACAACATGCTTTTGTATTTTGCCCCGCTGCGCATGCGATTTCATGTCTGCGGGGGAGTGCATAATAGTAGTCACTCAACTTTGTAACAAATTTTATAGCATACGGAAGATTACATATTGAACGACCTACGTAATATAAATCCAACGGATGCTATATACCTAGGTACTGTCATTGATCACTTGCTATCCACAGAAGCACAGAGCTAATTAGGAGATCACAAGATTTTTTTTTTTTTATTATTATTATAATTTATGTGCACTAATATTACCCCGTCTGTTGTGGTCTGGTGGGTTTGCGTCCCAGACAGCCAAGTGGCATTTCAGACCCTGCTGAGGCGGATCATTACGAATTACTTTCCGTCGTTTTGCTCAGTCCCACCTGGTGAATGTGTAATGCCGGGACCTACAATTATCGTGGTCTGTGAACCACGCCATGGCTTGAACCCGGTGCACAGGCCAAATGCGATCACCCCCGCTCCAAGCCTTCCGACTCCACAATAGTGTCAGTTGATAGAGCTTTTGCTTCGCATTCGGGAGTTCCTGGGTTCGATACCAACGGCCCACCATCTTGACTGAGATTTTGGGGTATTTTCCTGTCATACAAGGCAAATGCCAGAATGGTATCTTGAACTTAGGTCCTGGTCAACTTTTCCGTATCTTTTTTCCTTGCCCTATCCCAGCCTTGAATTATAGATGTCTAAAGGCTATAAGTAAATCATAATTCCACAGTAGTGATATAACGTTATCGACTAAGGTCTTCACATTTTATTTTCAAAAACTCCCAACAAAACTGAAAAACCCAATTAAACCCGAAAAAAAATCCTAAAAAGTTGGCAGGTTTTTTTTTTTTTTTTCAAAAAATGCTTTTTTTTTTTAAATCCTGGCATCGTTGCCTTTATTCAAAAATGCATGAATATGAAAATTGCAGTTTTAGCTGTATAGCGATAAAATTGGACCGTGATTTAAATTAATGAGGTGACTTTTGTTTGGAGTGGCTGCTGAATATAAAATGATTGCATTCGCATTGTAATTATGAAGTTTTCTTTAAACTGTTGCATTTTTTTCGAGGGTGGAGGCTGTGGCCAAAGTGGCGTTATTTGCAAAGTTAATTAAAAAAATTATGAACTGAGCTTTTCGTGCCTTTTATCTTGTTCGTAACTGAATGGACATGCTGAATGTATACTAAAGCAAAATGTGGTTGCCTCAGTAATCGTTGCCTTGTATATGGAGTAGCAGCTGAGTGTTTTTTTATTTTTTTCTCAATTCCTTCTTGATGAGCTTTTTGCAATATTTCCACGTACATTGAAGATTCACAGCGTGCGCTGGTCGTATTGTGAACACAATACTCAATTCCATTTCTTCGACAAATCTGAAATCTGTCGTCCAACTTACCAGTCAACGAAGTTTAATTTGATTTCCACTTCTTTATTTATGATGCAAGTAAAAGAGATATTGTATTCGATCATTAAAATTAGATTAGAAAGGTGAAAGTGATATTTTGTTGTGTAGAGTTGATTGCACTGTTATACGTTAGCATTAATTGACTGGTATAAAGTACTGTATGTGGAATATTAATACTGTAGAACGTTTTTTATTTGATTTACTTTTCAGAATACGTCGCCTCAATTATGCAGAGTTCTCATAAAATATTTTATATCTGTCAAGTTTCTATCATTACAAACTGAAACGAAGGTAGTCCTGGGTTAGTATGATTTGTGTCCATGAGACGATAGTTCAGGGTTAATCAATATGTGTGTGTGTGTAATTTGCCATTACTTTCGCTTTGTGATGCAACAGATTTAATTTTCGTCGAATGCAGTGGTTTTTTACACAGATTATGAAAGGTTCTTATCGAGATCTCACATGTGTTATGCGATAGTAGTTCATAGTGTTGTTATCCTCTTTCTTATCTATTTCAGTCCCCTCATCAGTTCACTTGTGCCAGCGGCAATTCCAAACATTCCATACCGCCTGCAGTTTATCCAGGGCCAGGGTGACGCGCAGGAAGATCTCATCAATTACGAATTTACGTCACATGATTTAGTGTGTTTAGCGTGTTGCTCTTTGGTTGGAGCGTGGTATTTAGTCCAGAAGGTAGGGATAAATTAATATTATTTCTGTTTAATGGTCTCCCTCTCTCTCTCTCTCTCTCTTCTGTAGAAAATTCGTACCAGGGACTGAGATAGGTTTGTTTGTTTGACGTTAAAGTTTAGTACACTAAATCGTGACGACGTTTTTCTCCTGTGTGTGTCACTTCCTGCTTCTAATGGTGAAAATGTGTTGATACTCTCATGCTTTGTACCGAGCGGTCGTGGCTCAGTGATAGAGCGTTCGCTTAGCATTCGGGAGGTCCTGGGATCGATCCCAGTGACTGACCATCCTGGCTGAGGTTTTCCCAGGGTTTTTCCTCAGTCCCACCAGGCAAAATGATACCTTCAACTTGGGCCCTGGCCGCCTCCTTCCCGCAGTCTTTCCCCTCCCCTATCCCAGCCTCAGCGTTAGATGCCTAAAATCCATAAAATAAATTCAAATTCTCATGCTTTTTTCGTTAACAGTAAATAAAACAGTTGTAGTTTTTCGAGTTTGTTCGAAGTCTATTAAACTGGATTGAGACGGAATTGACTGTCAGCCATATATTCCCGTTGAAGTTGGATACACTTTCGTCTCTTCCTTCCGTTCTTCAGCGTCTCCCTAAGAACTCAGGTGATTCGCGACTGCGATGACATCTTTAAATCTAGGGGCATGCGTTTGTTTCAAGGATTTTGAAATATGGAACAGGTCATACTGAAACCTAGATCTGGTAAATAAGTTGAGTAGTTTAAGTTCAAAGTGCTGATCGGTGAAACTTTACTACATTCTGATACTTACTGTCTGTGCGTGCGAGAAAATTTATCCTGCGCAAAGAACACTGCTTTTTTATAGCATTTGTATGTTTGATAAGTGTACCTGTTTCACGTTCTCATATCTGATAAGCCGAAGTGAACTACACCTTGACATCTGAATACTTTGAAATTTCTTTGGATGGAGAAAACCTGAGTTAGTGCTCACTTTCTTTCAAGAAGTGATACTTGTCACTTCATCATCATGTCAAGGTTAAATTCTAGTATACTTTTGCGTAGCCAACTACATACATATATAACCAAATCGAAACTAGCATAATTTAGGTTAGATTACGATAAGAGTACCTTATATTAGTTCAAGGCGATTTCTATACTTAAACTAATAATCTCAATGGTTTACTCAGTAAGATACTTTTATTCATATTAAACGATATCTTACGCAAATAGACAATTGGACACATTGACATACGTTATCTGCCACGTCACCACTTGATAGATATCTGTATCCTATTGGTTGTTTTGAAACATATAGCATCCTAATATCACATCCAAATGATTAAACATAATCAGTATTAAATTCTCAAATCAGTTTTCGTTAAACTTAAATCATCTTCACCTAAAACTATTACAACAGGCCAAAGCTAATCAATAATACTCAATAATGTATTGGCATTGTTTCTTGTCGTATTGCTAAAACATAATTATTAGTTTGATCTGAATTTTTCACTTAACACATCATCGGTGCTGAAGTGAACGGGCTGAAATCTAACCATATCGTTAGTATCGGCTTTAGCTCATACAGAGGTTTTCTGGTAGTTTCATGACAATTTTGTTAGACGCTGACGTCCAAACTTTTGAAATGCAAGAGGATATCAGAAAATTGGATTAGAGGAATGAAATTGACAAACAATTCTTCGAAATCATGGTACACTTGAAGATACTTTTAAATGGAAGAAGGGGAATAGACTTCAATGGTAACTCTGTATCTTGCTTCGCTTTGATATTATCTCGTTTGATGTTAGTTATCCTTTATGTTCATACTTTGCAAATCATTTAAGATGGCTCGTATTTTCCGAATTGTATCCGATAGTTATGTTAACGTGATTTTCCAAATGTTGTAATGTTCATTTCTTTTTCAGTTATAGTTTGCCAGACTACTCTACATTTTCCTTTTTTAAGGAATTTTTCGGACTGTTTTCATTGTTTGAAATGATATTTCGAATTCAAGGTTTCTTTTGTCAAATTCTTCAGTCTAATTTCTTTTTCTAACGTTAGTCTATTTTATGAAGATTGGTAAGATTTTCGAGGGTTTTTCTTGGTTTCAGCAGGCAAGTCTCGGGATGATACCTCGAATAAGTCCGTGGATGTTCAACTTTTCCATCTCCGTGCCCGGAAGAGTGTTTCCCAAAGGACGTCATTCCTCAGACCTGTTAGGGTTTAGACCATGCATGCCTGTCTCCCCCATGAAATTAAATTAAAAGAAAAAGTCTTCTGAAAATGTGACATATCATACATCGAAATTTGTATCAATGATTGGTTAATACATTTTTTTTTTATGAAATTAGTACATTTATTAACAAATACTTTGGAGAAATATTTTAATCCTGTAGTAAGTCGTTACTTTTCTTGTTGAGTAAGCTCGTACATTTATACCTTCAGAATCTGCTCCAAATCTCGGTAAAATTGTCAGCTTAGAACACAATGAAGTTTTTGTTGCAGAAATTTTAGGGAATGCACATTACAAAGTTTCATTTATGAAACGAGATTCACGTACCTTGTCGTCAGGGCCACAATTTCCGCACCCCTTTCTTTTTTTTTTAAAAAAAAAAAAATGTAATTCATTAAAGTTCCATATTGTGTAAACTGGAAACGGATAAACACGAAGTCGGGAAAAGTAATGTTGAATTTCCAAGACGATTGTGGAAAATTAATCACTGCTTAAACATTACATCAAAAGGTGCGTTTAGAATTAACAATATTACATTCACAGTGTAATATGTAAACGCAGTATCTTTTGAAACGCATAGTTTAATTTCAGGCTACCAAACCGTAAGTTATTGTGTGCGTACATGTGGAAAAATTTCCACTTTTATTTAACGCTTTTTCATATGCACTGTGTGTGAACACAAGTTTAGGTACGCTTAAAATGCACTTACATTTTCAGGAATATTTTGGAATTATTATTTGTTTTGTTTTAATTTGTAAACATACTTGCTTTCATTCACATTGTGAGAATTAGATTTTATTAAATGATTTCATTGTAACGCACAGAAGACTATTTCAAAATGGAAAGTACTTACTTGGCATCAAAGTCTTCGTTAATTAAACTGGGTATTCTGTCATCTAATGTATGAAGTTAATTTTATGTTGGATGTCTGGTCTTTGTACTTGATGCAGAATACTTTCTTGTTCTATTAATGTGCATTCTGTTTTCTAAAGTATTCGAACAAAACAGAGATGTAACTTGTATATAACCCATATATATATATATATATATATATATATATATTCAAAAGGTCAGTGTTTATGAAATTACCGCATTTATGAATTTACCGAAAATTGATATAAAGTACTTACTTTAATATACTGGTGCAAGTAATTTCTTTTTCTATGTAACTCGCAGATAGGTATTAAAGGTAAACTAAACGAGCGGCCGTAGTTCCGTCGTTAGAGCGTTAATTTAGCAATCTGAAGGGCTTGGGAACGATCCCAGTGGCAGCCCATCCTACTAAGTTTTGTTTGTCGGTCACACCAAGTAAATGCCGGGTGATACCTACAGGGTGTCCAGCGGTCTGGAAAAGTCAGGGACTTTTAGCATTGTTCTGTGTTCTGCCCAATTTCTGGATGTTACTGCCCATGAAGCGGAGCAGAGAAGGCTGTTCAAGCACCAAAAACGGTCGGTCACCCTTTACTTTTACCTTAATCCAATCTATTTCAAAGGTTCAGAGTTCTGTTATTGCGTGTGGAACCAACATTAAGCTTATTTTTTACCTTAATATGTCGACGACAATCTGGAAAAATGTAATTTTAGTCTGGATAACCGGGAAAGGGGGAAGGTCTTTTTTTCCGCTCCACACCTGACCTACAAACTAGGCCCTTCCACTTATTGATACTGTTCACTTGTATACGTTTTTTGTAAGCTAATGTAGGAGTATTTTTGCTTCGGTTAGTTTCCCCATTACAAAGAAGTGTCGTAAAAGAGAGCCGAATACATTTTTGATTTTCTGTTATTTGGTCCCCAACGCTGTTTCAAGAAAATGGTATCCAATAAATCCTAAATTCAGCATAAGGTGTCTAACGCAGGGCTGCATATGATCGTAGAGTGTCAGTGCCCACCGGGCCATTGGAACCCTCCACGGTCGTAATCAAAAGAAAATTGAGTGATAAAAGTAAAGAGAGAATTTCTTTTCATACGTTTATATTTTGTTCGGGGTGGTATCTACTCGTATGACTTAATATGTGCATTTAATGAATACTCGGTACAGTTTACCAAATCAGCATGTGTATATTTATTTTCGAACATTTGCCTTCTAACTATTTAATGTGAACACCCAGGTAATTCCACACATCGAAATCTGTATCTCATATATTTTGCTATCATTTCTCATACACTGTTATCCTTTTATATTACTGATGTCTTCTATCACAGAAGACATTCAACTTACTAATATTTGATGTGACATTCTGATAATAACTTATCTCAGATGACTCCACCTTAAACACCAAATCGATGTCACCATTTTTCATATTTCATAAACATAGTAAAACTAGGATTGATCGATTTGTACGTGATCTTACATTTTGAATCCGAAACTTATTCTGTTATTTTATTTCTTCATTGTTATGGGCATCTAACACTCCACTCTCCCTTGGCAATGCAGACATGTTAAATTGAATTCCAGAGAAAACACAACCGATTTTTGTTGTTCTCCTAATACATTATAATTATACAAAGTAACCTATATATGTTTGAATAGCACACATGAAATTCATATATACACTTTTATCTCATAACTCTACTGTTCACTCACTGCATTCATTCCACAAGAAAATTCACTCACACAGTTCATTCAACAACATAATCACACACACAAAATTCAGTTAACAACACAAATAGCAATCTAATCTAACAGGACAGAATCAATGAATTAACTGGATTTGTCAAATTATCCGTGTATGGTTTAGTTAGATATGATTTGATTGTGAATTAGATTAGAGGCGCTTTAATGTTTAGGTCAGTTGTAAAGCATTAACAAGTTTTGATATGTCCTGCTTAACTTCCTTTAGATAACCATGTTGCAACCATAATTCCCATACATGTTTGTGTGACTCAATTTCTGGTCGATTTATTATTTTTGGAAAATTTCTAGAAGTCCTACATGAATTAATACACTCTTCATTATTTCAATATCTTCAGTTACCTTTTTCAAACATAAAAAGCCATATTCCAATGAAATTTTACTTTTGGGTTTGTTGAACACTCATTCTGGTGTGTAGTAGGTAAGTTATAGCCTCTTTTTTCCATGTACTGTTTGATATATAGTTTGTTGATACATATAAACGTTTTCTCCAGTTACCCAACAACTGATCCTTTGCGACTGAGGGTACTACTTGTTAACATTTTTTCCGTTACCCATCATTCCAGAAAATGCTGGTTAAATTTATATATGTAAGGTATGATATCCTATTATTGCCAGTGATGTACTATTTATTCCATATAAATGCTTCGGTTGGTTCCATCTTGTTACCATCAAACCCAACCTAATTAGGTTCTTTATATCTAATATAATTATTATGTTCACATCTGAAATCCACTAAGCTGATCATTGGAATATCATTAATGTGAAGTTAGACTATAGTTGGCGGTGACATTTACTGATCATTTCTGGTTTCCAAACAATTGGTATAATTTAATCCGAAAGCACTATTACATTGTGTGCCTTGATTGGTTGTTGTTTATCTTCGTTTCCGACAATCTTGATGGCATCCTTGTGTTGAAATCTACTACGCCACCTGTGCACCTTGTACAGATTTGGTGGTGACCCTTTTCTTTGCATTTTGGACAAAATTTGTTGTTCGCCTGGCAATCTCTTCGTGAAACAAGTTACAAAAGTAGCATTGCTTAATCATATATTGAACTGATCCTTAGGTGGTTAGAAACTTCTTTTGATCCCACTATTTGAAGCATTATTTCTCACAGATGTGTTAGCATTTACGTGGTGTAACCTACTTGATAACGTTTTATTAACTCTTGTTGCGGAGCTAATGACGTAGCCAAGTCCAACTTGTCTGCAGCTCGTAATTCTTTTCGTAATGATACATCCCGTAAACCAAAAATTATTGATCAACCAGTGCTTCCTCTAAATATGTATCGTAATTACACTTGCTAGCTTGTAACTTTAATGATTGCATATAGTCTGCAAGCGTTTGTCCATGGTTCTGTACCAATGTGTAAAAATGTAACCTTTCCGTGCGATGATTTGTTGGTATATCATGTAATTTAATTAAAACGTCTTAAACTTGTTTAAAAGACATGTTTGTCAAATTAGCAGGACTTAGATGAATTTTAAATTTTTCGCAAGCATCGCTTTCAAGAGATGCTAACAATAAATCGGCTTTCTTATCATTAGCTAAAGATAAAACCTTGCAATGAAAATGAAAACGTTCAAAGTATAAAGCGATTTTGTCTTTTCTAGGATCAAACGGTGAAAATAAAACATCAGTAGAAGGCATAGTCATATAAAATAAACTTTATCTTTGTTGTACAGTGTTGATAGTGAGTTCGAATCGTAAATCCGCCACTGTGATAAAAGTAAAGAGAGAATTTTCGATATATTTCTCATATCCTTTTATATTACTGATGTGTCTTCTATCACAGAAGACATTTCACTTACTAATATTTGATGTGACATTCTGTTGATAACCTATCTCAGATGACTCTACCTTAAACACCAAATCAATGTCACAATTTTTTTCCCTCTATATTTCATAAACATAGTAAAACTAGGATTGATCGATTTGTACTTGATCTCACAAATCTGATCTTACATTTTGAATCACAAACTTATTCTGGTGTTTTATTTCTTCCTTGTTAAGGTCATCTAACATTGAGAATATCCTCTTGTTTGCAAATAGGTTTTTTTCGCAACCAGTTTGTAATATGAACGTTTACTTTAATGAAGTCGTTAGTTCCTAATTCTCTGAAATTAGTGCTTCGAAAAGTTGACAAGGAAACTATGGATCACGACTTTCGACATCCCCCGAACCCGCAGTGCAAAATGAAAATATCGCGTCTTTAGGGCACACATGTCCATTTTAAAGGATTGAAACTTCTCGATTAGGTAGAGTTGTCTCCTATCTTCTTCACAAACGTTAGAAGAAAAGATGTGGCTCTGAACAATTGAAATTGCTGGATAACTCATTTTTTATAAAAATAGACATGTGACAATTGTGCTCTTAAAGACACGATATTTTGGATTGAAGATAGTCTTTGAGATGGTACATATATAAGTACAGTTGTACACTTTGATGAAAACGTTTGCTAGAAGCAATTAATGTATCTAAAAAATACTTCCCTGCATTATGCGTTGGTATCATGCCTCGCGAAGAGGCTGGACCAAATTTATAGTAGACACTTTCCATCCTGTTCTCGAAGTCTATTTTTTTTTAATAAAAAAAAAAAACACCATTTTTGTAGCAGATCTATGAATTTGAGCTAAATAGTTACATGTTTTACACACAGAGGACAATTGTAGAAAAATACGTATTTTTTTCTGAATTTTTAATTGGTGCTGTTTGAGATTCGGTATGTGTTAACAACCAATTTTGTATGTGCGAAGAGAGGTAGGACTTGAGTGAGTAAAATCTTTGGTAGTAAGAACGATAAACTCATTCGTAACTTACAACACAAAATTTTTTTGTATGTCTTTGCAGCACTGGATAGCGAATAACCTTTTCGGGATTGCATTTGCCATCAACGGAGTTGAATTGCTTCATTTGAATAATGTAGTGACAGGATGCATTCTTTTGTGTGGATTGTTTTTTTATGATATCTTCTGGGTGTTTGGAACTAACGTTATGGTAACAGTTGCAAGGTCGTTCGAAGCCCCTATTAAATGTAAGTACCTTATATATTGACCTCTTTCTGTTACTGATTTGTTCTTTAGATATTGAAATTATTTTTCCACTTACAATGTTTCACTTAGTATTAAGAAACTTATCGTTACTTTATCCTTTTGTCAGCGATGGAAGACAGTAAAAGATTTTTGGAAGACGTACCTTTGTCCGTCGGTCTTACGTACCGTATAAGTTCGAAGTATCAGAAGTGATCAGTCTAGTGTCTATGAATATTAGTATACATTTCTAAATTCGTTTAAATTTACATAATTATAAATTCTTTAAAAATATGGAAGAGGCCTTCCTGGACTTGTTTAGCCCTGAGAAATCTCGTATTGCCATTTCTGGTCAACTTGGTAATGTAGTATTTTGTCTCAGGTTCTAAAAGATCCCATCTGAAAATCATTGGTGTATTTTGATTAGTAGATGATATTTTAGGTGCATACAAATTAGTAATAACTATATAGAATCTTGTGCCTGTAGAATAATGTGCATCAAAACATACAGGTACCAAAAAAAAAAAAAATGAAAAGAAAAAAAAAGTAGATCCATCAGCTTACAATAACGCGGCAAAAATTTACGGATTCTAGTATGAGTAGTAGAATTGGCAAAAAGTTTATCGTTTCAGAACATTGAAACCAACATCACGTAAATTGTTTATTTGTAGTTCATCCGCTCATTCCCTTAGTTAAAAAGAAACATTGTACATCGAGCTTTTACATTGTCCTTTACTCCGGGGTTAGTACAGAAAGCATTAAAATGGCTGTAATTAATGGATTCTTTAGCCAACCTTTAGACAAATAGTGACTTCAGTTAAGAGAAACTTGAAAATCGCTACCAGGGGACTACAGTGTCACGAGAGTACATTCAGCTTGATAATTAAAACGATGAGTCGGATTCTCGTTGCTCTATTACATAGAAAAACACTCTCAGCATATTACTGTTACTATTCGACCTCAACATAGCTTCGAAATTGTTAAAAAATGTCCAACCTTGTTTCAGTTTAAAAAAGATTTGCAAGATCCATTGGAGAATTCAGGCATGTATAGAACTACGTGTATATGTGGCAAAGAATACGTCGGACAAACAAAGATAAATATTATAAGCGAGCATACGAACATAACGTGACAATGAGGAAAAAGCAGTTGAGTGCAGGATTGTCTAAGTATCTATTGGGGAAAAAATCATAAAGCCCTGTCGTATCAGTTTATTCAATATTCCAACCCATGTACTGCAATTGATTAAATGACTGTGCAGGACATGTAGATTCTTCCTTGGCAACTTGTGGGAATAAAACGTTGAAGTCAAGATGCAGATTTGCAGTTCATAAGCACCAAAAGAATATAATTTACAATTGATCCACAATCTTTGTTTACGTGCGAAACCAGCTAGTATCTTGTGACATCACAGCGTCATGCCCAACGGTCTACCTGAACTCATGCCACGTGCCCAGTTCTCCTTTAAACGTCCTTTGACTATTGCCTAGGGTAGTTTTAATGTAGTGTAAGTTTTACTCATTGTTCACCCAAGGAAGCTACATTTATTGGATCGAGTGAAATACAAAATAATAATAATAATGTGTTCAGTTAAAATAATAATAATAGGCTTGTTACATCTTTTTTAAGTTTAGAAGATGATGGTAAGTGGTGTTTACAAAACGAATTTAAGTAATTCTATTAACTAAAATTAAGTAACATCAAATATGAATCAGGATTTGTACTCAAAGCATGAAATCCAAGTGAAAAATGAGACAAACGAAATAACTTTGACCTTATTTGAGTGATGTCTGTGAGTTCGTGCGGCTGAAATATCGCTTATAACATACAGATTATATTTTGGAACTGTATGTAGATGGTTTGTTTTCACTGAATTCAGGTGAGCTTCCAAACATGTCTGTTCTTTCCATATAGTTTCTTCCGGATCTTTAAGAACTTTCCGTTTCTGTTTCACTGCACGAAAATTGAGTAATTAACACTTGTAATGACTCCAACTAAGCATTGTCAGCTTGCATTTGATTTCAGATTCTTAATGTGTGAAACTAATTTGCGAAGATAGAAATTAAATACAAGGTCTTACACACTATGTTTATACTCTTGCTGCGTCTGTTACACGTGTCACTACATATCACTTACGGAAAAAAATATATTTTAAGATTTCTTTGGGTCGTGATTGTACATTACTTTAATCAAGATATGTAAGCGTTTTACCAATGTAAATGAAGTCTTACTATGTGTGTGAGATTTTTCTATGTGAATTTGATTTAGTATTGTTTTCTTTTCTTCTACAGTGGTATTCCCTCAAGATTTACTTGAGAAGGGTATGCAAGCAAACAATTTTGCAATGCTCGGACTTGGTGACATTGTCATTCCTGGTATTTTTATAGCACTCCTGCTGCGATTTGATTACAGGTACGTTTCTTATCTGTTCGTCTAAGTCTTACGTTTATTTGCAGGGAATGGAATTCCGAATTCCGAATTTTTGTTTTGAGATTGTATCTGTCAATGAAAACCTCTGGAATTATTAAAAGTAAAGTGTAAAATTATCTGTCGATGGTACTTTACATATGCATCGTAATTATCGATATCAACATGTAAAGCATAAAATCAATCAGAAAAAACTCAATTCAGTGTTAAGGACATAAGGCAAGCACACACTCAGTATCGATATACATAGTTTTCACGTACATTAGATATGTGTCTTAAGACGATTTTTTTAAAAAGAAAAACTATTTTCAGATTATGCCATTCGAACAATTTTGGTCTGGTAATTAGAGAATTATAAGCCCAGTTATTAAAAATCCAGTTTTAAATGCTAGAAAGCCCAAAATTTAAAAATATATGTAAAGTACTTATAGAAGTAGGCCGGATGGGCAATATAATATGTAAACTTTGAACAGAGAGGAAAGAATTGTACCTACGTAGTGTCTTAAGTCTTGTGCACTTGTGTTCAGTGCTCTTTTTCGTGTCTGCAACTGAGAATGGCTGAGGCCGAACATTTTAAGTGACTATAGTGTTAAGTGTGCTCGTGATCTTCGTCAAGATGCTTCGTAAATACAGTTCCTTTCCTCTCTCTTCAAACTTCGCCTATTATATTGCTTATCCGGCCTTCCCCTATATGTACTTTATATGTAAATTCAAATACTGTATGTATGTATGTGTTTATTCGCTATACAGATCCACGCCGTTAGACGAATCTGGACCATATTTTGCATGGTCCTTCACCTAAGCAGAGAAAAACGTGTAGGTTATGTCTCCTTCCAATGTATACACTGAAGAGCCATAATTCATGGTTAATTACCAAATACATAGTGAGTCGTCAGATTTATACCATTGGACGTAACTGCACCAATCTGTCTAGGATAGTTTCATTTGACTCCACCTAGATCGTAGAATATCTGTGGTCCTAATGTGACCATATTTCATGGGATAACTAGAAAATACATTGTGAGTCCTCAAATACCACACGGCTGAACCAGTCTGCGCCAAACTTTCTGAAGAGAGTCATTATGCTGAAGATGCTTGTAATCGTTAAACCGGTGGTCCTAAACTCAGATCTTTTTGAGGGCCACTTTCTAGTTTTGAACGTGCTGGACCTGTAGTGTTTTTTCATTATTATTATTACGAAAAATATTAACTTTACAAAACCGTACCAATGTAATATTCATGAAGAGTAAAAATATGTGCTTCATTATTTTCACTTCCAACTCGAACATGTAAAATTTTAATACAATCACAAATTGAACACAGTACGATAAAATTACATTTTTTTTTACCAGAAAGTTTGATTTGTTTTTAAAGAAAAAATGCTAAATTATCGATTTCTGGGACAATATTCTTTAAACACGATTTCAAAACTGATCATAAATGCATATCACTTAACTTGTTCCTTTCATGAGATTTAATTTGATTCATACTTGAAAACAAATGTAAATACGAATATGTTGTTCCAGACATAAACATCTATAATCTTTCTACGTACTTGTCTTTTGAAACGAACTGATGAAATTGTTTGATTGCAACTGTTGAATTTTTCCTTTGTGAATTAATCCCATTGTAAGTCTATTAATTCGTGCTTAAGTTCTTCAGGTGCATCGTTAACATTATAGGAGAATGGCGACTTGAATATATTGAAAATTCCTTGCATATCCTTGAATTGAAGCACTCAAACCGTTGATATTTTCGTTGAATATGCAGCAAAGTTTATTTCCTCGTCTTCTTCAGTGTCAGCTTTTCAAGTGGGAAAGTGAGCAGGATTCTTCCCACAGCTAAAGTTTCCTTTTCTATGAGTTCACATAGTCAGTAATATCATTGACTAGCTTATTTTTACCGAATAATTTGCCAGTTATATCTGCGCTGAACAATTTTGGATCATCGAACAGCGAGAGGTCTTGATTTTTATTTTCAAGGAACATCTTTATTTCATGTCTCAAAACTCAGAATCATATCAACACTCGTCCACAGCTAAGCCATCTTGTATGAGACTAATACAAAATATGACTATACTGCTCACAGGCAATGTATTTGAGAAAAGCGGTAAACTGTCTGTGATTTAAGCTTCGGGAGCGAATGTAGTTAATAATTTTTAATCAAAGGCTTCAAAATATTTTCTGCTTTTTAAACACGATCACGCAATGTACCTTAATGTATAATTCAGTGACAATTTATAAATGGATTAATTGATCCCTTGTTGATCAACGTTTCTTTTCTTTCCTACAACATGTCTTTTAGGCTTGATATCACAATGTAAATTTCGACCAAGACAAATTTTGCGACGCAAACATTACTTCAATTTTGTCATATATGTCGTCAGCTTTCGTAGTATCATGCAGCGGTGTACAAGTAGCTCTTCAGTAACTTTTAAGATTTTCATTTACCCCGCAGTTAACAACAGCTAACTGAGCAATATCAAATAACGTCTGTACTTTCGTCAATTGCAAGGGAAAACTAAACGAATTCAGGTATCTTCCGAATTAATTGATCATTTATATGTGCAATTGATTCATCGATTCTACTAGCAATCGTGCTGGACGACAAACTTATTTCTTTAGGTTCAAGCAGTTTTTAGGACAGATAAACTTTGCTGCTTGCAGTAAACATTCTTATAAACAAACATCTGACAAGAGCTTTCAGTGTTCTCTCTCATTTTTTTATAAGGACCCCTTCTTCAGCTTCTAACATCATATTTGACTGGCAGAGAACAATGTGTCGTCGTCCGTGGTAGCACATCCAAGTTGCTCCCAATGCTTTCAGGTATCCCTCAAGGAAGCTTTTTACGGCCTGTTTTATTTTCCCTCTACACTGATGACTTACGTGAAATGATAGATAATTCCTGCTCTGTACTTCTCTACGCTGATGATAACACCATTAACTCTATAGAAGACACTTTATATCTTATAGATGCCGGTATAGATGCAGTTAAGATGTGGTGCAGTAATTGGTTACTGAAAGTCAATCCTTGCAAAACTTTTGCAATGTGTTTCTCACTCAAAAACCATAACACAAAATGTACGTGCACGGTATCCTCATCTAATATACCATGGGTAGACCTTGGTATCACATTTTATGAAAAACTTAATTTTACTTCCCACATTGAAGTCGTAACTTCAGAAGCACTCAAACTTCTTGGACTTCCCTACAGATTTACAGATATTAGATTTCAGAGCTCTTCGGTCATAATTTCTCACTTGTATATATCCTACTATTGAATACTGTTCACCTATCTGGTCTATGGCTTGTGAAACCAACTTATCTAAATTGTACAAAATTCAAAATTTCTTTATCCGCATTGTATAACATAAATCTAACGTAGATATTTTGAATTTTCTTGACTTGAAAATCATAAAAACATGAAGAAAACTAAATTACTTAAAATGTCTTTGTAAAATAATGCAGAACACACTCAGGACCTTCTTCCGCTTTTTAACCTAAGAGTGCCCCGACAAAATACCCGTTCAAAACTTCGTTTCTGAGATTGTGTTTGGTTCAGCGATCTCTTATATAAAGATTGTCACATTCTTACAATACTCTTCCGTTGCCACCAGATTTTTGACTTAGTAAAAGTAAATTTCTAAAGGATTGTTATAAGAATGTGGAATGAGGAAAGAACAAAAAACAAAATTGATTTCATTGCTTACTGTATAATTATTTTATTAGTATTGTTATATCACATTGTTACAAGAACGGTGTAAAATAGCGTTTGCTACCGTGCTAACTTCAAATAAATAAGATGAATGTTACTTTAGCGTTATCTGTTTTCCGTGTAACGGCTTCATGAAACAGTTTATTGCAAACGTAGGTGAGTTTTCAATTTCTACAATTTGTCCTCGAAGTTGTCCTTCCAGTGAATCATCACTACACATGATTATTCACAACAATAATACTGTAACTCCCATTTCTTGGTAAATATTCTATGTTCATCTTCAATTATTAGTTTCTGGTGCAACAGGGTTTAACTTTAGAAACGGACAGAGTGAAAATTAAATACAAAGTAAAGTATCGTCACTAGGCTATCAACAGACATACAACGCGACGGAGAAAAATAGCTTTTTAAAAAGTAAAGAACGCATAAAACAAAACTCCCCTCTTTCTTCGGTGTCGGCGCAAGTCATTGTCCTTGACCTTCGTTGTGTCGCGGGTGGTGGGAGAAAACCCGGCAGCGATTTCTAACTGCAACTAAGTTTGGAGTGTTGCCAGCACTGTGAGACTTTTCCTTATTCATATTCACAGGTATGCTTTATTTTTTAAAAACTTGTATAGAAGCTGACATTTTTAAGCATTACACCTTTCAGGTAAAGAAAAGTAGTTTAACTTTTAATCACTCACGCGGACCGCAAAACAGTTTGTGCCAGGCCACGAGTTTCGAGACACTGCGTTCAACTGGCTCAGTTCCTTAATAAATTTTGCGGAAACACTGCGTTCAACTGTCTCAGTTTCTTAATAAGCGGCGTCTTATTTTCTTAATAATGTATTCGCGCCACCTGTACACCGGTTCTTTCTTTTAAGATATTGGGTTACTTATATCCCTCCCTTTTGTTTTTCTGTCCAAGAACGTAGTTTCCGTCAGACTTTTTTGAGTTCTAATAATTTTAATGAGAAATTTGTTTAACTATCCTTTTCGACTTTATGTATATTTTATTTTATCCATCAAGAGTTTGTAAAACGATACCTATGTATTATGAATGTTTATGGGTTCAAGATTTTTGATTAAACTTATTTGTAGACTATATTAAATTTTAGTTCAATTTATTAATGTTATGGAAAACCAGAATCATGTATTCATTATAACTTTCTTTTTCATTTCAGCTTAAAGCGAAATTCCAACACTTACTTTTATGCTACTTTTGTGGCGTACTTCCTTGGGTTGTTATCAACAATTTTTGTGATGCACTTATTTAAACATGCTCAGCCAGCATTATTGTACTTAGTACCAGCTTGCATAGGAACTCCTCTATTATTGGCTCTCCTGAAAGGGGATATAAAAGCGATGTTCGAGTAAGTATTATTTTTAATGCGTGTTGTATGTACAGAACCCATTCTGAAACCCAGTTTCAATTTATTTCCCGTCTTTGTTGCCCTCATTTATCTTTCTTTTTTTTTTTTTTCGTGGGTTTTCCAGTCCTTGCCCGAGCTATTTCATCTTCCCAGCTAACGCTGTATACAGTAAAACCTGACCTCAAAGATTGCAGTAGTTCCTTCGTGTTCCAACCCTCTTCTTCTTTCTATCCAGGGATCCCTCTCTTCTTGGTTTTTTTTTTTACTTTGGCCTTCATATTTTGCTATACTACTACATAGGACTTTTTAAGCCCATGCTATTGGCTCGAACGAAAGCCAAGGCACCTTGCCTTTTATCTTTCCCCTGGCAAAAGCAGGATGGTTCTGTGCAAGAACTGATTGTCAAAACAAGAGTGTTCTCTGTACACGTACATTTAAGTTTTTAAAACTACTGTGACCTTGTATTCGTAGACATACAAGTTGTACAAACGGTGACGTAGTAATGATGTGGCGTGCTTTGGAATAATTGAAATAGCGCTTAACACAATTATCACATTATCCAAGTTTTTGTTGTGAGTATTTACTTAAGGCCTCGTGCGTCCATGCTTAGATAAACCTTTAATGAAATTCTTAAACAAGTCATTTGAAGAACTGGTATAATCATCCAACAATTTCTATCAAACGTCTTGTTCTTGAATGAACACGATCCAGGTCTCTCGCATGTGATAGCTGAAATAAACATACTGCATAAGAATGTGTGACAGATTTTCCCAAGGTGACCTTGGAAAGATGGAATTTGGTTAATGTTATATATACGATGAACCTTGCCGGAAATTAGAAAAATAGGTTACTTGTTACGTTAAGCATATTTTATTACAGTCACGATCTTGTGCATGAGACTTCTGAGACCTTGCACACTTGTTTCGAAAATCATTATCTGCATGTTACCTCTCATTGCTGTATGAAACTTCTACTATTTCTTATAATAATAATAATTATTATTATTATTATAAAGTAGTGCAGTAAAGCCACAGACGTTTCTTAGTGCTATTTTTTTGGAAATGAAAGAATAAAGTAATAATTTTCTTGACGGGCTATATTTCAATAACTGTAACTGGTAATATGTAAGGGTAGTTCGAGACATGTGTAAGCCGGTGTGATTGTGTGGATGACTGTGTGGAAAGTTTCCTTTTTTAACTTTGAATAAATAATAGACGGGCCAGACACACCTATGACCTACGAGCGTCATATGTCTGAGGTGTGACATCCCTCGGCAAGTATTTTTCCGTGGGTGAGGGAGAGAATGATAGTGGCGTTCTCCAGGTGAAACTAAGGGAAACGCTGGAGAATTTCAGTCAGTATGCACAGCTTTTATGTAAGTTTGTTTAAAACAAGCTTAAAGGAATATGCGAATCATTTTCTGATCAAATGTAGGACAAGTAATTATACATGTTTCAAAAAAAAAGTTAAATATATGCACAAGTGCAATATGCTCCTTATAATTTCCTCTTCTTCGCTAACGTACTTACAGTTTCTATAATTGATTTTAACATGAGAAGAATACAAATCTTGAACTCAAGAAGATGGACCATTCCTAATCCAATTGATTGAGCATAGTTCAATCAATATTCTGACTAATCAGTTTTAGGTGCTGACATCAAGAGGGAAATTTAAACTTAAGATATTGGCATTGCGCGAAGGAGGTATATGCAATATTATTACTTACTACTTACATGAACAAAACAAATTTTTATTGCAAAATTCGTAGAACTTGAAAGCTTTGCCATGAATTGAAATTAAAAATGTTCTAAAAATTATCACAATTTGCGTTAAAAAAAAAAAAAAAGCTTTTGTTAGTATATACTGAACGCCCAAGTTCAAACATCTAATCGCACCTCTGATCTTTGCATAAAGACTTGAATCCCCGAAAAACGCTGCTTGTGAATATGATGATAAATTAAAATTTAATATTTCTACCTATATTTTACTGAAAGAAACCGCTTCAACTTAAACTTCGCCTTGTATAAAATATTTTCATCGTCTAACAAATAATTTTAAATATTCGTCAAATAGAGATCCTTTTGAGAATGACATTGAACTTCAGTTAAATTAATGACAGAAAATATTTCACGTATGCATAAGTGGCAAAATTATAGATGTAGAAACTTCCAACCTGAATGAATTTTATAACGAAAATTTAAATTCAAACTGTTTTCCTGTGGCTCGCTCTTGTCGACACCTAAAATTTGGCTTGACAGTATATTTGACTATGTTATATCAAATGGGCCAGGAATAGTCCAGTTTCTCGTGTCCAAGATTTGGAGCCTTCCCCTAGAGCAGTGTTTTTCAACCTTTTTCACCCTGTGACTTGTTTTTACCATGTCTCCTAGCCGGCAATTCCCAAAAGTAACTTTCTTGTTTATAAGCGGTTTCGTTTCACTTTATATAGAAGATGGTAGAAAAGGTATAAAAAAGAATACTACTAAAACAGGTATACAGAAACTTCACAAACACAATAAAAAAACCGGCAACGTTTCGCCAAAGCCTTTTCACATGGCAGGAGAGAAAATGGATAAAGCGGAATGGTACAGGACTAGTGCTAAGGGGACGCCATGTTGCCAACTATTGATGGATAATAGTGTGGCCAGGTTATGAAGGCGGGCAAAGGACTAGATGGGTCGGAGAAAGTGCGGAGGTTGCTAGGAGTAGGTTAGTGGCTTCCAAAAGGAATAATGGGTAAAGAATCAGAGGATAGTAATAATAATAAAGATGAAGGGGAGAATAAAGAATCAGTATAGAAAAATAAAATAAACGTGCAACTAGAGACGGAACACAGAAGAGAATGGAAGAAGAAGAAACTCCGCTGTAGGGAGTTGCATGCAGTTGAGGCCTGGTTCATGGTTTGCGGATAGGATACAGATGTACGTGTGCTCCCATCTCTTTCTAACTGTGGCAGGTGAGTCAGGGTTAAGAACTTTCAGGATGCTGATTCTAAAGGTTTCGTCAAAGGTGCAGCCGTGATAAGAAGTGTATTCAGGTGTGGGGAGGTGCGGAAGTTGTGATTTGGAGGTGTAGCTATGGTTGTTGATGCGGATTGTTAGAGGAGTTTGGGTTTCGCCAACGTAGAAGGCGGAACATAGGTTACAGAGGAGGAGATAAATGAGGTTGGTAGATATGCAACTGCCAGAGTGTCTGAAAGAGTACGTCTTGTGAGTGGCAGGATGTTTGGAGGTCAGATTGGGATCAAAAATGACAGGTTCTGCAGTGGGGTCTATTGCACTTGCCAGGTTTGGGCGAAGGGGGCGGGATTAGTCCTGTTCTGATGAGGATCGTCTTGAGATTCGGAGGTCTGCGGTAGACCATTTTGGGGCACGACGGGAAAACTCTGTTTCAGATGATGCAGTGAGTATGGGTTGCGCCAGTTTGAGGAGCTTTCGAAGGGCCAGAAGACTTGGGTAAGAAGATTGGGAGCGGAGGAAGCTTCGCTGGGAGGTTGGTTATAGTTAGGGTGATTTCTGGCACGGTCCAGTTGTTTACGAATAAGGTGTTTGAGATATCCACGGTCACTGAGAGCTGAGTCAGTGCATTTGGTTCGCATTTTCTGTAGTAATTATTTATTTATTTATTGAACACAACAGGTTATGTACCTAGTTCAAGTGTTCGTTGTACATATGATACATTATACAAGATACTATATATATTCATATTTGATGCTTTGTAGTAACATCTGTATAAACAATTCATTACTTTAGATAACAATGAAATTCACTCGTATTTACATTAAATATGTCTAACTCTGGATATGCTTTAAGAATACAATTATATAATGAGCACGTTCTCCTAATAGGCGATATATCTACATTGGTCCTTTGGTTTGGGAGGTCGAAGACTGCATTACGAGGTCGAGTAACTCTTTGCGGAACGTGCAACCTTATTTCGGAAAATTGAATTTTACTATGTACTAATTTGTGTAGAAAATATAGTAGAAAATTAACTCTTCAATTTTCCAGAGATTGGAATGAGTACATGTTTACTAGGTCCAAGTAGTTTTCGAATTTAGGATATATTCCTATTTCTTTGTATGTTAAAAAGCGAACAAATTTAGATTGTATAATTTCGATTTCCCGTGTGTTCTTCTTTGTATTAGGATGCCATACTGCTGCAGCATATTCTAACTTCGATCGAACATACGCGGTATATAAAGTTTTTAAAACATCAATATTCAAGAAGTCACTTCCGTGTCTCATTACGAACCCGAGATTCCTAAAAGCGTCACCAATAATAAGCTTAATGTGTATATCAAATGAGAGGTTGAACTTTATGGTCACACCAAGATCGGTGATAGAGTCTACTCGGACCAGTGGTGTTCCATTGATACTGTATTCAAATTCCAAATAGTTCCTTTTTCTAGTATAAGTCATTACACTACATTTTGAAATATTTAATAACAACATGTTTGTTTTGCACCAGTTTGGAGACTGCATTGATGTCATTTTGTAAGAAGAAAGCATCTAATTCAGAGGAAATGCTACAATAGATTTTTCAATCATCTGCGAACAATAGCTTGTTGGAGGATGTTATTACACCGGGCAAGTCATTTACAAATAACAAAAACAAGAGAGGACCTAGGATCGGTCCTTGCGGAACCCCAGAATTTACAACAAATTCCTCGGATGTAATATTTTTATAACGCACACGGTTTTTACGGTGGTACAAATAAGACGCTATCAACTGGCGAAGGTTCGATGAGAAGTTGAAAGATACAAACTTGTTGAGAAAGATGTCATGATTAATAACATCGAAGACTTTAGAAAAATCTGTGTAAATTACGTCAACTTGACCTTTATTGTCTATTTGAGTAGCTAAAAAATGTGTGAATTCAACAAGATTAGTTACAGTCGATTTATTTGGTAAGAAGCCATGTTGGAAGGGAGAAATTACTGAGCGAACATGTGAATATATTTGATCTTGTATAATAATTTCCAACACTTTGGCTGGTGCAGATATTATTGCTATTGGACGATAATTTTTAATATCGTTACTCATACCGCCAAAAAACTAAGCAAAATAAAATACCGGTAATCTTGTCTTTTAGCGTTCTGTTGTACCTTTCAAAAATTAAATTAAAATGAGGTCGCTAGATGGATTAATACTTCTATAGAAATAAAATTCGTACACTTACGCTGCAACTCAGTTAAGTTGGTAACTCTGCATCATTGAAAGATCGCGAAAAAATGCATTGATAAAAATATTAAGTATAAATTTGTATGAGTGAAAAAGAAAATAGTGACGAACAATTTCTGCCCAGCCTTGTGATTGATCCATCTAGCGAACTCATTTTTAGTTGATTTTCGAAACTTAAAAAACGTCGCTAATAGATAAAATTAACAAAGCACCTTACTTGAAAATTATTAGCCTACCAGCCGTGCGGTCTAAGGCGTGTTAGGCCAACGATTCGAAGGTCCCAGATTCGAGTCTCGGCAGGGGCAAGGGTGTATTTTAACTAGAACGTGACGGATAATCGTGACGGGCCGAAGTCAACAGTTACTAGACTGGCTCATATAAAAATAAAGTTTTAATTTATTAGTTTTAACGTACAAAACCCATGTTAAATTAATTTTATCACCTCCTTTTGAACACAACCTGCAACCCCCACGGTGAGAAACCCTGCAGTAAAGAGACAAGCTTGAAACATGACAATGATATTTCATAACGTAAAATCATTCCATTCTTTTAATCGTAAGACAAGGTACTTCTTAATTTGCGTAGCATTCTCGCGCCAACTTATGGCATGTTAGTAAAGCACTTCTAGAAACTGATGTCCTCCACAGAACTAAAATGAGAGTTAAACCCTGCACTTGCTCATTAATTTTACTAGTATGAGAGACCAAAGTATCTGTTTACAATATGCCTTTACATAAAATTAGGATATCAGTTAATCTCTTGTGTCAAAACTAACTAAAGACCTCCGTACACAGTCAGAGAAATCCTGTAAGAAACCTGTTCTAATTTCCTTGAATTCAATTTATTTCTCTATCAGTAATAGTCCTTGGATTGTAAGCCCGTGACTTCTGCTGTTGACTTTCGCCGAAAGATTCAAAAATGTATCCCTGAGAGAACTTAGACACACTGTTTTTATCCACCACAAAGTGCACATGATACGAATCAGGGTCCTTTTCGCCGTCATAATTTTGAATTTGAATGTATTATTAATGACTTACTGACAATATTCATTTAAAGAACCATTGTTTAATGAGATGATTATAAATATTCTTTTTGTTTTATCTTCAGATACGAAGACCACCCTGCGGAGAAAGAAGAGGATGAATCAAATAAAGAAACAAAAAAGAGCAAAAAAGAAAAATAATTTGTTAGGAACATGAAATCGAAGGGGTCAAATTCATGAGTCATATTTTTCTTCCAATGCACAAATCATTTTTTGTTACAATAATTGATAGGTTTTTTTTTTACTATGAAGCTGGACCACATTGGCATGAACATTCTCAGGTCTTTTATACATCAGACACTACTAGAGGGAACATTGTTGTATACTTTTTCTTTCTTCCGAAATTTTTTTAACCTTTTTTCGCACATTATTCGTAAGACGAGAAGATATGAACATCATGGTTAACAGCTGCAGAAACAACTAGCAGAGCCATTACTCAGAACTTCCATGTAAGATTTTTATGCAAAGACAACAACTGCTTGAGTTGAGAAACAGTATTTATGTTCAAAAAGTGTACAGCAAATAAATAACTTTTTTTGGTTAGTTTGATCTTTCCTTTTAGTTGTAAGCCTTCATCAATGGGACAAGTTAACTAACCAATTATTGTATTAAAAGAAAGATGAGTTACAGGTAAGAGTCACTAGATCCGAGAAAAAATATTCAGGGATTTTCAGAATACTTCACCTAAGAAGATTTATCCCTTGGGTCCAATTTTACAAGACATATTCCTGTACCCTTCGATAGCAAATGATCTGTTTTACAGTATCAGTAGGTGGCGCAATAATAGAATAGGGCAATTTGACGATCGCGAATTATCTGTTAACTCGGTGTCCGCACAGAATTCATTAAAGGCCACTTAGCACCTAGCGGGAAAAAAATCCATAATGAATTATTGTCTTCGTATGACTATTGTAATGGCCTTCCTTAATAACAAATCGAAAGTCCTGACCGATCCGCCTTGGGCTAAGTTCGCTATCTTGAAAAAAATTCGGTTTGAGGGGTGCCTTCCGCCGACTTTTCACGATTTTCTCTGAAGTGGTTGATCTTAGATAAAATAAAAATGCAAAGGATCCAATCGAAATAGCATAAAATTTTCTATAAGATACTTTAGATTTCCTTCTGAACTTCTTAAGAAGAAAGTTAGACATTGGGAGAAAATAAAACTGTATCTCAAAACTAGTCATTTTCGATAATTTCGGCTAAGTGTTGTGTTGTGATAATAAACAAATTATCTCTTGTTTATTTTATATTGGGTGAAATATACGAGTATAGTAGGTAAGCTTATTGGTGTAGCTTTCTCCCCACGCTGATATTCGCCCGTCTCGAAATGTATGAACTTCATGTTGTGTCGATTTTCTGTGTTGCACGTAGATCATGCACTTTAGCCAATGGCCTTGCCCGTACTGACTTTTGTGCCCAGTAAGAGTAAAGAAAGAATACTGCTGTTTGAAAAGGCAGGATATTTTTAATGATTTTTTTATTATTATTATTAATATTATTATTAAGTTTTGAGAAAGAAAAGCCCTGAAAATTATAAACATTATGCCTCCATTTGTTTGAGAATGGCTTCAAACTATAACTCAGTAATGTGTATTGTGAAAATTTTCGTATTTTGAAAAATATTGATTATAACGTCGTCTTCGATGGTTCTGAGTGGTGACAACATCCCATCCCACTACAATACGTGCAGAGATAGTTGCACTTCAACCTTTTGTTTGGGAGAAGGGGGAGGTAGTAGTGTTGGTATAGGCAGGTGTATATTTTCCCTCAGTTTTCATCCCCAGTTCTCTGGTGGCAATTTGATCCCCTTCCACAACTGCACTTTGCAGAGTACTCTTTCAATGTAGGAGATATAATAGTGTCCAATTTCACTTTTGTTTTTCTCTGTGCAACAGCACAAGTTAATTTTCGGCAGATTTCATCATGACAGGCAACTACATCACTAAGTACGTTTACCATGACACGAATATAGTTTTTCTTTTAAAAATAATTCATCGTAGTAACTTTTCATTTTTACTAAAACTCGATATTGTTTCACACCCCCACGGGCTACGTGTAGGAATAATAAATTGAAAACCGGAAGTAAATAAGGTACTAAGTCCCATTTTCCAACTTATGAGAAAAAACAATTTTAAAAATTGTATTTCCATCTAAAGAAACACATCTCACCTTTCATTAACACCCAATAGAAGGACTAAGCAAGGTGTTTGGATTTTGATTGTTATATATGTTATAGGTCTAACAACATATATTGTTAGAGGCAGGAGTTTTTCGCAAGTTGCGAAATTGCGAAAGTTTTCCGACAAAGCCGATAGTTTGTTTCTCAACGAACTACGTCAGGTTGAGTGAAGGAAATAGGCATTTTGAGTCGCGACAAAATGCAATAACTGACATTTTGAGCGAAACATGCCGCAAAACGAGACAAAATGCGATTTTTTTTTAAACGTAATTTTCAGTGGTTAAAATGCAGAAATAAAAAGTACAATTTTCCAAGCAGCGTTTTCCTTTTGTAACTGGCAACGCTGATTACTACTAACTTCCGTTTCAGGTTCGTAGTCGGCAGTTGTGGATTACTTACGCTAAACGAGTTTATAATTATAAAAATGGTGAATAAAAAAGGTGAATGGTACAAGATCGCGCAAGTAAATTTGCCAGCGAAGGCTTGCATGTAAGTGATATCAAAACCTTAGTGTGTAAATTTTGTAATGCACGCATTGAATGAAAAATGAACACTGTACAAAAACATATAAAGTCGGCAGGACATAAACGTAACAGAGACAGAGTTGAGTGTGGACCAAGCAGTGCGAAGCGACAAATTACATTGGAAGGTTCTGTAAATGCGCAGAAGAAGGCAAAAGTGGAAAAAAATTAAGTTCATATATGAGACGACTGAGATGTTGCTGAAGTGCAATATACCCATAGAAAAAGCGGACCACCCTGCATTTCGTGCGTGGTTGATGAAGTGCATGCCTGGTAAGTATATTTCAGCATAATTTTATAACAATGACGATTAATGTATTACTTATGTTGATTATATGTTAAAAACCTAACTTAAGGATAATTTTGAATGTCTTAGGGCCAATTCTATTGTGGACTTTCTGTCTCTTAAGTCTGAGTATAATTCACCTGACGTGACTGAGGAAATCCATTACCAAGGGAGGTGAATACCGAGAGTATACTGTGTAACCTCCAACTAACCGGGATAAAGGAGGTGAATATCCTACCCAGTGTTCGTCTAGTGAACCTGAGAATAACCTTACCTTGAAGCGACAAACAGCTGGTAGGATATTCTGGGACGGCGTAGCTGAAAGATAGACATGAATGGGGAATTGACACTAGGAACCCAAATGGAATAATAAGCTCAACTCTTAGAAAAATGTGGGTTTATTAACCCTAGAACTGAACTACTATTCATGGGAAAACGGGGAGGACGAAACCCACCAACGGTAATGAGTTCATACCAAAGCATTCTTAAAGTTCCACTTACCAGAAAGAAGGCTTAGACAAGGGTCGCAGGCCCGACGCTCCAAAATACCAGCAAAGCTCCCAAAAACCATCCAAGAACTAGCTAGCTCGCTAGTCCAAATATGACACCCAATTGATTCTGTCCCACAGAATGACTGGCTCTATGGTGCCCAAAGCCTTCCAATGCTTTGGCCGGACGGGCAGCAGGACCTGCCTAATTCTAGCAATGTGGCGCAGACTACTGTAATCTCTTCAGTCTCGCCGACCTCTCGTAACTCCTGCCTTGCTGTCTCAGTATTTATGTCAAAAGCGGTATTACAGGAATTTCTTCCGTGTTGAGCCAACGACCTGGCGTGACAGTACAAATAGTTTCATGTCTGAGCAAGAAATAGTGGCGGCTTCGAAGTGTTACCCTATCCATCAATATCCTCCCATCTAAATTTTAATCAGCCTCCGCTGATTAAGAAATAGGTAAGAGGGTAGAGACTGGGATCCGCTCTGTCAGTCTTACCATGATTAGAGTTCAAAATTGTACAAAATTCACCTTTTTTTAAAAAAAAAACTCTCCTTCCCTTTTTAAGTGTGTTATCCTTTTGTTAAAATAAACAATAAAAAAGAAAGCAAACAAAAATCCAGTCCCTTGAAAAAATGCAAAAATAAAATATTTAATGTTTACAAATGCACCTCAGTACTACGTGATGTGAGGCAGCGCCCGACATAAATCTGACGGGAACGCGGATGCATAAAAGGACTTTTTCCTGGCAGACGTCTTGACTTGCCGATGCGAAGCTCCGTAGGGTTCCGGGTGAAAAAAAAAATAAAAGAAAAAAACACTTGAGTGAATTAATGTAATCACACACATACATATCCTTGCAGTCTTTGAGCTGCTTGCTTGCACTTTTTATCCAAGCGATAGAACAAAACTATAAAAAAAGAAAAAAAAAAGACAGTTTCTGGTTGCACTATCGTGAGGCGTGTCCTCGTTGCTGCTTTTCATCATTCATTTGTCTCTTGCTAGTTAGTCTGAAATGACGGTAGGTAAAAATGAAAAAAGAAACTTGTTAAAATTATTTACATATCGTCCCTTTCCGGCATTAATGCAGTAAACGACATTTTGAAAATTTTACAGGAGAGCTGAAAAACTGATTTTTATTTGCTCGTAACACGAAGAGAACTTGGTCTTTGAAATAATCTTTACTACAACTCAGTTTTTCCGTTTCATTTGAAACGTTTATACCGTAAAAACAAACGACTAAATGCTACGTACGACATTCTTGCCCTCAATAAGTCTAATTACACCCGAGTAAGCGACATAGCTATCTCGGCAACGGCAGGTGATAGAAACGCGCCGATTAGACCATTCGATGCGCCTTAAAATTCTGAGCCGGAAACGGCAAAAAAGTCTATTTTGAAAAAAAAAAATGTCGCTTACTGCGTTAATGCCGGAAAGGGACGATATATGCAGTACACTGAGCGTTCATAAATTCATTATCGCATGTAGAAACATGTCCTTCATTATAACGTAAGCTTTCACTGAGGTAGATAAATTGTGTTACAGGAGAGAGGAAGAGGGGATTGATAGAAAAACAAGAGTCGGTGAATTAACAATAAATTTCTTAAAGCTTGAACCGAATTGAATCTTACAACATAATGACAACCTTACGTAACTTGTTGATTATAGCACCGATTCCAACAAAACTTGCAAAAAAAAAAAAAAATCCAAAATTTAAGAAGACATTTGACGACTTCGAACACAGTGCTGTCAAGTACATTTTTACATGAAAACACCTAAACTAGTGGTAGACATTTCTAGGACCCTACAACATTAGTGTCAACCAAAAGCACCGCTTTTGTCGAGTAACTAGCCAAGTAACGTCTGGCAAAAACTGCAGGAGATAACTTGCAAGTGATTTAAAGAAACTCTATAATCGATCGGCACAGAATTCTACAAGCGAACTCACCGGAATGCAGGTGGCCACAGCATTCGGTCCTGTCCTCGTGAACAAATTCCCATTCTTACGACTTAGCTGAAAGAATACGCAGCCTATAGACCCGTAGAAACAATCCGATGATCACTACGAAAACGTCCTACGCCGTTACGCTAAAGATCCATCGACACGCTCTGAACAAAAAGTTCGACCAACACTGATATCTCGTTACCAGAAACGCCATTAGACTGTCAACGATAACTGACCCATGTCCAGCCAGCAGACAAACTACCAATGGGAAACAAGACACTGATTCTCGGTATCAGCACCGCCACCGAAATGTCACGAAACTGGCTACAACCCGTTACTGACCAACTAGCAGTGGAAACAAAAACTTTCATACTTAAAAAATCACGCACGCACAAAAGGGTGTCTTCACTATGAACTAACATTCCTAAAAAAAATCAGCCATAAGAATGCGTAAAATAAACACTCGGAAGGTAAAATCTTATGTCGCGAGAATTACTTTTAAAAAGAAACACACGAGAGTGTTACCTATCAAAACAACCGGTGGGTGTCCAAATTTCGAAGAGCGAAAATCCACTAATTTCAAGAAAACATTGCCGAGAAAAATTGATCTACACGTTACATTTCTAAAAAAATTTGGCACATGTGACCTGAGGTAAAGTTGCCTAAAGTTCTTAAAATTACATTGACATTTGCGATGATACTATAGAAAGCATTCCGCCACTATTTACTGTGTGATAATTGATGAAAGAACGACCTTTCACGAAGATGGGAGAAAAGAACTCCAGAAAATTAAACTTGGATGCAAGATAGCTAAGATACATTCTTCTAGCGGTCATCTCCCGACCTTGAGCTGGTCTCGATAACCTGAGAACTCTTGTCAGCAACAGCTGAAGGAAGAATCTCATATTGCCTTGAATCTGATGCACTGCATTTCCCACGAAAAACTACATGCAGTATCTTCACTAAACATACTACAGTCGTTAAAGCAATTTGACCGTGGATTTACAAGATCGCATAAAGAACGAGAAACGAAAGACCAATTCACTTAAAAAGTAAACACTAGTTTCACTAGAATTTCGAAACAAATACTGAATCTACGGGGAAAACAACTCAAATGTGTTAAAATGCAAAAAGAAACGTGGTGTGTACTACATAACGTGCAGAAACGTGGCCTGTACCTTAAACAGAAGACAACATGTCATCCTACACTAGTGAATTCCATGGGTGATTTCTACTTCTTTGTTCCAGATGTTCTACTTCTACATGTTCTTTGGCCTTATATTTAGCACCCTTACAATATGCCATTTCTTGTAAGTGGTGGTCGGTACCGTGTACCGTGATGGCAGCCGTTCTACTATAGTGTCACCCTCCGAAGTGTCGGTTAGATCGCTAGAGCACTGCCCCAACATGGGAAAAAAAAGTGAAAAGATGCAAAAACTTACAGGGTGGGCGGTTTGGGGAGAAAAATCTTCACCCAAAACTGATGTTAAACTTACATTCATTCTACACAAAATTTGCATCTAAAAACTTACAAAGAGAAACTTGGGCCGGGTGGGTGGGAGGGTCAAAACAGAACTATCCTAGTGCCAAAAAATCGGGTTTAAGAAAAAATTCCTACCCGGTTCTCCAACATGTATGAACGGAAAAAGGAAGAAATACTCAGTCCTCCGCAAAGATTGGGACGAAGAAATTTTTTCCCCGAAGCCTCCACCATGTGGACTTGAGACTTTGTCTCTTAAGTCTGGGTACCACCTAAACATTCACCTGACGTGACTGAGGAAATCCTTTACCAAAGGAGGCGAATCTTACCTTGAAGCGATAAACACTTGGTAGGATATTCTGTGACGACGAAGCTGAAAGATAGACAAATGGGGAATTGACACTAGGAACCCAAATGGAATAATAAGCTCAACTCAGAAAAACGTGGGTTTATTAACCCTAGAACTGAACTACTATTCATGGGAAAACGGGCAGGACGAACCCCACCATCGGCAATGAGTTCATACCAAAGCATTCTGAATCAAAGTTCCACTTACCAGAAAGAGGGCTCAGACAAGGGTCACAGGCTCCGACGTTCCAAAATACCAGCAAAGCTCCCAGAAACCATCCAAGAACTAGCTAGCTCGTTAGTCCAAATGTGACGCCCAATTGATTCTGTCCCACAGAATACTGGCTCTACAGTGCCCAAAGCCTTCAATGCTTTGGCCGGACGGGCAGCAGGACCTGCCTAATTCTAGCAATGTGGCGCAGACTACTGTAATCACTTCAATCTCGCCAACCTCTCGTGACTTCTGCCTTGCTGTCTCGGTATTTATGTCAAAAGCGGTATTACAGGAATTTCTTCCGTGTTGAGCCAACGACCCTGGCTTGACAGTACAAATAGTTTCATGTCTGAGCAAGAAACAGTGGCGGTTTCGAAGTGTGTTGTCCTATCCATCAATACTATAATGTTCCGGTAAGACTTCAAAATACAAACTTCATGAGATGCCTTTACTAGGAAACTACTCTTGTACACTATGTATAAAGTGTTACTTTCTTGGTTCATATTTGGGTGAACTTCAGAAGTCGACAGCCGACTTTTGGAAAATTTACAGGTAGAATAAGGTAGTTTTATCGTTGTGGGAAGGACGTTTAATGTTAGAAGTAGTTAATGATGATGATATTTCTCGTGCAATAAATTTACTTTAATTCAAGTAGAATTGGACAATTTTTCGGATGTGTATAATGCTTAACGACCTTGGAAGGTAGGAAATCGGAAAGGAAATGTAAGTAGAGTGATATACGTGCGGCATGATAGGAAGTTACTGGTTTTCACTGGATTTACCCGGAAAGAATGAAAACCACAAAGTTCATATATATGTATATTTTATTGCACTTATGAGGATTTTCCTTTTCTAATGACGGTTTCTTTTTCCAACAGGGTCAGCTGTTTTGCCATCCGCCTCTCAAATTCGAAAGGAATATGTACCTCAAGTACATGGCGAAGTGTTTATGGTACTTTGTCCGTTTTAATTGGGAGCCATATGACTCATGTTTCTTGTTGGTCGCATAAGTTAAACATAGTGGTAGATATCTGGCTGTATGAGTTAAGGGAGCTGAATAATCTTGTGTGCAAGATAAAAAATGTTTTCTTACATTCGAGGAAACTGAAAGTTTCATATATTCCTTTTCTAAGGAAAAAATATCCACAGTTGACACCGAAGTTGTTTCCTGAACCTGTGTTAACAAGGTGGAATAGCTGGTTCTATTCTGTCCAATATTTGCAGGACTATTTTGAACCACTGTTTAAATTCATTTCTTCTCATGATTCTTTGAATTCACAAGCACGAGTTTGAAGATTTGTGTTAAAGGTAAAGAAGATCTACTGCAAGTGCAGATTTGTTTTGTTTCTGAAAACAGCAAGTTTTTGGTGGATCTCATTACTTTCACCGAGACAGAAAGTTTGCCATGTGTCCATCTTTTGTATGCTCGTCTAGAACAACTGAGGTCTCGTTTTAATTTAATCAGGAATGAGTCGTTTGGTTCTCACACAGATAACGCTCTTAAGAAGTTGTCAGAGGATGATAAGAAGAAAGTGGTGATACTGTTTAAAAGATGCGGAGAAAAGTCTCTTTTAAAGTTGCATAGCTTGAGGAAAGAAAAGTAGGAATTGAATAAAATGTACGAAAGCCTTGGAAAATTATTTGATCCCTCAGTTGTTGCGTGCCTCTCAAATCCTGATATGAAGTCTTTGTTCAAGCTTTTTGTTCACATACGAGGATTTTCAAAGGGAACTGCAATGTATGAACCTTTGTATGCTGATTCCCATAAGAGTGATAGAAGTTGTGATGCAGAGTCAAGATGGCAATCAGTGTGATGGATATTTTACTTGCACAGAGACCCAAAGGGGAAGAAAAGTTAAATTTCAGTAACTTGTGCCTGTCTGCAATCTGGCTTCCAATAACGAATGTTAATTGTGAAAGGTTTTCCTCAAAATACAGTTTAGTAATCAATGATAGAAGGCTACAAATGAAAGAAGAAAATGTTGCACTTTTCATCAGAATAATAATTTGCAGATGGGATATACAAGAAGATACTGCGCTAGTGTATTGCATGCATGCATGCATGCATACATGTATGTATGTATGTATGTATATGTATGTATATGTATGTATGTATATGTATGTATGTATGTATGTATATGTATGTATGTATGTATGTATGAATGAATGAATGAATGAATGAATGAATGAACGAACGAACGAACTATTTTTCATCGCTAATTCTTCTATATCAGTACAGTTGTGGCAATAAACATTATCAGCAGCGACAACTGTGGACAGAGATAATTTGCTTTGTACTAAGGAAATGGGGAACGGCGTCTGAGTCTTTCGAAAAATATTTTAAGAGTCCCGATCATCGGTATCTATACTGGATTGTCTGTTTTACGTGCTTACTAGTTGTTGATTTCACATTTGAGAATTCCTCAAAGCTTTCATCTACTTCAGAGGAGACAGGTGCACCTTGTATCCACACTTTCTGAAACTTCTCTTCCTCGAGATAGTCTATCGGGTCGAACTTAAGCCATAGTGCTGTTACCGCCCATGAAATTCATTTTATCTTATAGACTGTCACACTCAGTCATACTGAGGTGCTCCTGGTATGAAAATGTTTGTGACTTTTTATATATATAATAATGGTAACAATTTTTATTTAGATTAAGTTAGGGGTAAGAACTGGCCATTTCGAAATTTAATCTTTTGTATATAATCATGTTAATTTATGTTGATGTAATATGTACTTGTATGTAATTTCTATGTATAATCCTATGTAATCCATTTAGTTAATTTTATTTCTTTAGATTTTAGCGGGGATAAGTAAGAGAGTGGCTACACCATTTCATTTTTTATGTTTTCCTTAAATTTATCATGTTGATTTTTGTTTGTAAATTTAACAGCTTCACTGACTTCGGAACTAGGCTTGAAGCAGTTTCGAAGTAATGAATCACAGTTACGTTTCCGAAAATCTAGATTCTTTGAAGAGATAAGTGCTGAACCACTTCTGGTAACAATTTCTTTTGTAAGGGAATCCGTAAAGTCCAGGCTTGGCGAGTTAAACGGATTGGCTCCGTATCTGGCAAATTAAAAATTAAATAGCTTGTATCAGTGCAGTTTTGAAGCTGCCCCGCGATTATATTAGCTTTACTTGTTGTATACGTCGGTTAATGTTTGTTGATATAAGAGAGTAGTCAATCTACCGGCTATAATTTAAACCCCACAATATACGAGCACAACTCTTTGTTTTGTTTTTATTTAGTGAATTCTATTATTATGACGAATGTGAGAGTGTGTGATTGGATGTGTACATGAACTTAAGGAAAAGCAGCTCAGATTTTTAGTGGGCGATCTCTGAACGTAAGCATGATTGAAGAGAAGACGCCACTCGGAGAGTATATCTCCCCATACAATTTATTGTCTCGGTGCTTCCCAACATTAGTCAGCTAGATAAGGAAGTATCGATTAGTATCTTATTTCCCCCCTAGTTCAATATTTTGCAAAGACGGTGTTTGTTAGAGTCGAGGTTGTTTATTAATTGTTTCGGAAAGCCTATACGGCTATGCTTTACGCATTTTGTTGCAACTTTTTGAGTGCACTCGTTTTGTACTAAGCTAGGCCAGGTTGTGAATCGGCTTGAAGTGATCTGCTTTTGAAGTAATCCCAACAAATACGTATCAGACCTTTACGGCTGAGAAAAGGTTGGTAACTGGAGAAGACAGTTATTGCCCAATTTTTTGTATTCGAAACGATAATTAATAAACTGTTTAAATCCGTTCTTTAATTACACTTAGCTGTGGAGAGAATTGCTGTTTATTAGATTTTCTCCACCAAATCCATTAGAAAAGTCTTAATCTAATACATTGCTATATATTTTTTGGGTGGGAGAATTTGTCAAAAAATTACTGCGCCGATAGAGAAACTAAGTATATTAAAGAAAATAAAAGTAAACTCTGATTAAACGAATTACATTAGTTTTTTTTTTTGTCTATATATCCGTTCCTGGAAGGTTCCAAGAGAGAAATCTCTGATTTGTGTCACGATTAAGTATTTGGCATATTTATCTGGTTGTTAGGTATATTTTTACATTTTGTTGTTTTAAAATATTATTTCCTTTGATATCAAGGGTGGCGCTCGGGCACTTAGGTTTACGTTTTCTTTTATTGTTTGTTTGCCAAATCTCAATTATAACATTGTGACATAAAGATTAGCACCCACCAGCGAACTCGAGCAAAGTACCTTTGTTGTAATAAGTTTAGGAACCAAGGGACAGTACGTCAATGATGACTAGAAGTAGACAAACGGAATCAAATGTCGGAAACTAGACCGAAAATGGATATGTCTGGAAGCTCTTCAATTAAGCGCAGCTACGAGTATTAGTGACGACGATTTAATTAACAGAATTAGAGTATTATTTGATAGGGAAACACGTTCGACTAGTGGAACTACCCCCAATTCAGAAGCACGGAATGCATCTAATTTTGAAAATGCTAGGTCACAAGAAGTTGACGTAGAAAAATATTGAGGGAAGATTTCAAAATTGAACCTCCTATCTTTTGTAGTGATCCGTCTAAGTTAGATCCATATGTTTTCTTAGAACAATTGACAAATTACATGGAATGTAAAAGTCTTTCTGAAAGACAGGTTTTAGATCATGTGCTTGCGAAATGCCTTAAAAGTGACGTTTATTACTGGTATCGTTTCTGTTATCCTTTTTCAAGCCTAAGACAATTTCGCAGTTAATTCCTCAAGGAATTCGTTTCCTTTTTCAGTCGTGAAGAATTAAGAAACACGATAGCTCAAAGTTACCAGGTGTCTTCTGAAAGTCTTGGGCAATATATTAGAAAACAGCTGTGTTTTTTTCACGCTTAGATGAAATTCCCCAGGTCGAGGAACCATTGCAGCATATAGTCAGTCATGTACATCCTACCTTTTTACCTTACACAATCATGGTTGTAAAAACCTTAAGGAGCTGGAAACGTACGCGAAGAGGATTTCTTCTCTTTTGTTAACTGGAGTGTTATATAACCCAACCAACGCGGGGTCCGAGAGGTCTCGAAACCCTCTTTCTTTCATTGAAGAAAAAAGAGGAGCGGGGAAATAGAAACCTTTGTTGCCAGAGGCCCTAGACAGTGGTTACTATAGACGCAAAGAAAAAGAAATGAAGGAGGCTGGAAAGAAAAAGCCGGAAACTCCTAATGTGAGTCAAAAATCCAAACGTTTCTGTTTTTACTGCCAGATGGGTGGTCACACCGAAAATTACTGCTTTAAAAAGAAAGAATCAAATAGACAGTTTTCTTTTGTCGTCAAAAGTGAGGAACTGAAAAGAAATCCTGTTGTAGACAAAAAGGGAAACATACGGAACCTCTTATTTTTGTTCGTGCAAGAGAAAAGAATATAGTTAGCTATGCAGATAGCGGTAGTGAAGTTTCTATTTTGGATGAAGCTACTGCTAATGAATTGATATAACGAGGCGTTAAACCTATTGCTAAAAAAGAATTACTTTCGCTCGCTCAGGGAAGATGCATTTCTAATAAACAACTCTCCTTGAATGTGTATATAGAAGGAAGACCCATAAAACTTCAGTTTTATATTGTGCCACGACTTGCTCATAATATGATTATTGGCAGGGACGGGATCAGACAAGCGAAAATAGTTGTGTTTCTTTCTAGAAATATGTGGAAGTTTGAAGGTCAGAAAAAGAAAGCTTACGGGTTTTGTTCTCTGAAGAACCTTTTTTCTTCCCCTTCTGCACATTTTTTTCCAATCCGTGAAAGCGAATTGAATAGAGATAATGATGTAGGTGGACCACAACCCACCAAACCGCAAAGTATATCCAGTTTGGATAACCGGGAAGGGGGAAGAAAAATGAGACTGAGGATAAATCCGGAAAAGTTGTAAATCATTTTCGGGAAGGAGAAAATGGTCAAAAGAAAGAAAACGAAAAAGAAGGATTGTTTGTTTATTGCTGAAGCAAAAAACTTACGAGGAGATTCCGACTGTAAGGTCGGAATAAAAACTATTGCTTGTTAATATACTGATAACGAGGATTTCCCATCTTTTATTGATTGTATTATAGGGGAAATTAAAATATCTTGTTTGACAGATTCGGGAGCCTCTACGTGTTTTTTAAGCACTGAAATAGCTGATTTTACTTGAAAAGAGAGGATTTCTCGTAAAACCTAGTGTAGCAAATATCCAGTTAGCTAACAATTGCATTACGGCGGTAGGTGAAATTTACATTAAAGTAAATTTATAAGGAAAGAAAATAAAGCAAAGATTTATTTTGATTGATAATTTGAGATATGATTGTGTGATTGGAAGAGATTTTCTTCGCCGTTTAAATATTGCTTTTTCATTAAAGAAGGAGCTTGGTCGTCCAATATTCCAGGGACGTCGCGTCATAATTTTGAAAGGGGCCCAAGGGGGGGGGGATTAGTTACATTTGATGTTTGTGTCGGACGAAAATGTAAATGAACTTCTCGAAGACGCTGTACGAAAGTCTGATTTAAGTGAAGATTGGCAGCATAGATTTTTTGAATTGCTAAATTATACGCCAGTTTTTTTTACATAAGCCTCGTATAACTTCGTTATTGGAACATCACATACAATTGACTGATTATTCTTATTTTTCGACAAAGCATCGTCCTATTTCTGAGAAAAATAAGAAAATTATGAAATAGTTATTTGATGAATATGAGGCTGCCGGTATTCTTAAAAAAGAATATACTCCGTACACTAGTAATGTCATTTTACATAAGAAAAAATCAAACCGGTATACTCTAATCAATTTTGGTAGTTTTTGGCGGAAAAAATATTTTGGTAGGTGGAAACTTTAAATAGGCGAATGCCTTCATATTGGCCACGCTGGTGTCCTCCCTAATTAACCGACAGTCATAAATTATACCTCGTTGAAAAGCTCATGAAACAGAAATTAGAACGGTATATGATGTGTTTCCATTGTGCTTCATATTTAGACGAAGAAACCTGAGATTTTACGAAAATATCCGATATTTTCATAATTCGCAGGAAGTTGGTAACACTTACACTGATCGTACGCCTACGAAAAAAAAAATCCAGCATATACCCATGGCATTCCCGCCAAACATTTTCATACAACGTAAGAAAAAAATCGGAGAAGCCAAACATTGCCTTCTACATTGGGTTAATGAGGAATATGTCCCCTTGACTTTTCTCCCGCTTCGGCTACTACTATATACTACTATACAAGTGAAACTTCGTCATCCCGTCTGCTGCTCATTCACAACAATTGTGAGCATAAAATGAGCCACTTTCGGCAATTATCGCCGGATCTGTGGCGTTTTGATTTATTACAGCCCCGCGGTAGTCGCCAATTTTCGAAGAAATTACGCAGTAAAAATATGCACCTTCTCCCTTTACCCTTCTATCCGGAGAAACCATGCACACAGTATATTACCGCTTAGATTGTCATTTTAGGCCGTTTTGTTTCATTGTAGTATGAGACTCGGAGCCTGACCTTCCTGTTCACACCAGGCTTCTGGGTTCTCTTTCTCCGTATATGTAATCGCTTTCTCCTCTTTGTGTAATTCTGTAAATGTACCAGCGTTCTGTGATTCTCGTTTCGTTCTAGTGGTTTGCCGGCATTCCCGATTAACTTTATTATTTTGTCCTGTGATGCTTTCTGTGCTCATATGTGTGTATCAACTCCTCTCAAAGTATGAGGTTTTAATTTTTCATTGGGTATTATTCTTTTTCTTTTCGGTATTCTGGTTTGTGTGGATCACGATTTCAGCCGTCGTGTGGTAGTGACTATGGTCATTTTATTAAACTAAGTTTGTCTGCAGTGACAGTTTCTGTTAGTGGTCAGTCAGTCATGTTCATCATCGGGTCCCTGGCTGCTTGACCTACGGTATATACCTGTTGGTTACATTTATTTCCATTTTCCTCTTGTCTGTTTGGTTGGTCTCCCACTTGGAGGAGTTTCCCTGGTTTCTGGACTTTTCCAGTTCCCTGTTTTCTTGTTCAGATCTGGTAATCGTCGCTTCATTAACCGGGCTTCACTAAGTTTCCGGTTCATGTGGTCTCTAATACATTGTTTTGGTCGTAAAAACGGCCGACTTTTGTCTTAATTACACTTTTCTCGTTCATTCAGTTTATTTGTGTTGTGAATTACATTGGCAAGCCCCCATATGTGTTTACAGGTTGGTATTCAGCATAGGTATCGTAGGATGCTCATGTAGGACACAGGTACAGTAGTTGTGCCTCGTCTTTACGATAATGTCTTTCCATCATATTTAATGCAGTATTTACCTGCTCCATGTGTAGGATATAGTGGGTGTACTATTTCACATTTGGAGTTAACTTTTACCCTTTCCACTATGTATTCTGAAATACAGCTTTTCTGTGGTGTGTTCAAGCCTCTTTGGTTTGTCCCATTTTTTAGTTAGGAGATTCAAAAATATTCATATGTGTTGAGTATCGTCTTTTGTTTCCAGTTATTTATGCAAATAGTCGGTTTCTGTCACAAGACTCTCACATGATAGTGTCATAATACTTTAGGCTTTTCCAATGTTTTAACATTATTTTTTTTCTAGCCAGTCACAGTTTAGTAGGGCCCTCATGTCCCTCTTCTTTGTTGTGGGGAGCAAGGGCCTCCAGCATTTCTTGTTCTTTGAGTCAGTTTTTCACTGAGTTCGTGTCACTAGCTTTTAGCAAGCAGGGGTGAACTGGCACTCTCTTGGTTCAACTACAGGTTGAGATGGGACTGCAGAGTTTTCATGAAACACCAAAAACGTGACTACACAATGTTAACATCTTGCTGAAGCTATATCTAGCACAAAGCAAATGCCAAAATGAAACTTTAGAATTAAAATTGAGCTTGGTTGAAACACCGGCCTCCTCTTAACAATAAAAATTGGCAAACTACTCTGTTTTACGCAGAACTGATGAAAGACAAAGAGGTTATGGTAACCGTAGGACCTTTTAGGACCAAAATAATCATGAACAAGTAACTAGGTAATTATTCATAAAATTTAAAAAAATATTTTAATTATAAAAGGTAGTGACACAAACTCAGTGAAAACTGGCACAAAGGACAAGAACTGCAGGAGGACCTTGCTCATCACAACAAAGAAGAGGCCCCTACTAAACTGCGACTACCTAGAAAAAGGTAATGCTAAAATAAAACATTGCAAAAGCCTTGTCGTCTATTATGACACTATCATGTGAGTCTTGTGACAGAAACCGACTATCTGCATAAATAACTGGAAACAAGACGATACTCAACATATGGAGATTTTTTAATCTCTTGCGTAAAAATGTCACGAATCAAAGGTTTGAACACCTCAGAAAAAGCCATGGGTGGATTTCGGGTCTGGCCCGGCCCGGCTAAATGTTATCAGAGGCCAGGCTAAATCTTCCTGTAGTCCGTTATACTTTCAGTTTTGGCTCTGTGAATAAACAAAAATTGCTTTACAGAATCGGTCTAACTATAATTTAAATACTTTATTAACAGAATGCTCTCAGAAGGATTGTCATGTCAGCAAGCTTTGTGTTTGCTCAGGGTTTCTTTCAGAGAAACCTCTCCGTGAAACGGTTGTACGGCTCTGAAGGTACTTTTAAAGGCTCCAGAAAATTTGAAACCAGGGGTGGATTGGCCCGGCCGTGAAAACTGAAATTCCAATGTGTTCCCCCTCCCGCCGGCCCTTTTGTCTTGGAAGCGTAATGTTACCCTGTAACTCCAATAAGGTAATTACAGCTGAACGTCTGTCCATGATCAGCATTGTTCTGAGCTGTAAGCAATAAAGAAACCAGTAACAGCAGGTAACTGGCATGTGATTGTTTAAGTGCAGGGCACGCCCCTTGTGGGGAACGATTTGGTTCGCAAGGAATCTTAAAATGGCGCAAGGAGTATAATAAAAATAATAATAGTTTTCATAAATGAATTTTCATAAATAAGAAAAGTTGTTTTAATAATCAAATTGTTATACTACAAGTATAAAATATACATTGTGGAGTTAAACCTAGAAAAAGCATGCTTTGTTACGAGAACAACAGACGGAAATAAATCCAATGTAATCTTCCTTATCTAAAACCACTATCGTAAAAAATGGTCCACTTAGCGTGACTCAATCTGCTGGGGTTTTAGTAAGAAAAATCTTGACATTTGTCTAGTTGTAAGAGTAGTTCATGGTTAAAACATTTGCTTTCTAAACCAATACTACACGAACGTAGGTTCGAGCCCTAGACATAGGGATGAGCACAAGAGTCTTGGTCTTGTATGCAGGACAAAGACCAGCATGCAAGAGTCTTGCACACGCACTATTTGAATATTTTTAGAAAGTAGAAAGAAGGGGAAATCATTATATTCTTCACTTTAATATCTTTGGCTTCTGTAAAAAATACCGCTGGAATGAAGATGTTCCTAGTTGTGCAAACCGTGCGAGTGGATCTGAGAATCATGCCGCCGTTACTGTTGCATACTAAACTAAACTTATATTGTACACTAAACTTACAATAGAAGAAAAAAGTTTGTTAAGGATAATTTGGATAAAGGGCAAAAGGAAGTCTGATGTTAGGTTTGTCGTGGTATGATTTATTGATTCAGATAAAGGTGGATTATGGTCAGTTCGGAGTTTCTACTGATTTGTGTAACCAAGTCTTTGTGTTCTAAGCTGCTTGTCGATGTTATAAAATTTCTGTTGACAGTGTTCGATTTGTTATAAATTACGAAGGGGGGATCCTAAGGCTAATGGTTGATGGTAAGTTTCAACATACTAGCTGTTTGGGTAGAAATACAAAGATTTTATCCCTGGTTGGGGTGCTATTTGGAATCAACAACCGGGAATGAAATCCTCACTCACCAGGGAAAATCGTAGGTGAGCTGGTAGAGCGCTGGCGTCTAGGGATGGCGTCGAGCTAATACTCGAGTCGAGTTTCGGGTCGAACCAGAGGTAATTTTCTCGAGTCGATTCACTGTTTTTCGGGTTGAGTTTCGACTCGAGTTTGATATTTGACTCGCCCGTGCGACTCGTTTTAGTACAGGTAAAATAAGCCAGAAATAGACCCAAAAAGTCCTGCATTCATGAAACTTTGGTAATAAGTTTTAAAGTATGCCCAGTCCAAACCACTGAAGCTAGACAAACAAAATTTGATATGCTGATGTATCATCAAGAGTAGATTACGGGAAAATTACAGAATTTGGAGAAAAATGACATTTTCAATTCAATATGGCAGACAAATTATATATATATATAAGAACACCAAGGCCGAAGCGCTGAAGCTGGAGAAACGAAATTGGCATAAATGTGTACATTCAAGAGTAGGTTACGAGAAAATTACGAAATTTGGAAAAAGTCAAATCCAATAGAGTCGATTAAAATATATGTGCATATCTTAGATATGTATGTTTCTCGGCCATACTGTATCCAATATGGCGAGTCTTTTCAAATTTCAAAATTTTATGGTAAACTACACTTGATGACAAACTTTCATGCAAAGTTTCGTTTCTCTGGCTCCAGCGGTTCGGCCTGGACATATTTCGACACATATACGTTTGTTGTCCATACTGGATTCAAGAAGGCGATTTTATTTTTCTAATATCAAATAATTTTATTGCAACGTACTCTAGACGGTATACATTTATGCCAAAATTTCGTTTATCTAACTCCAGTGGTTCGGCCTGGATGTTCTACTGTTCTTTATATATATACATGGTGGTAATTTTACGGAGCGGATTATTGCGAAAAGGAAAAATCCGAGAGTAGGCGGTTGAGAGTAAATTAGAGGAAGTCGCACCCGGGCTATCCAAAAATGCATTGGAAAATGCTACAAGCAGGGCGCAAGGGATTCCCCAAAGGAAGTAGGGGATTCCCAGAAAGTCTTCCAAGTAAAGATGGGTCGAAAGGACCACAAATGGGATGAGTTGCCAACAGATAACAATAATTCATTGCCGGCACATCGATATCTCAACGAGAACTAATGTTATGACGATTTTTATAAAATAGTGCGTGGTTGCATATCAGACAGGGGGGATAATTATAGACAGTCCACGAGCGGTTGGCTTATTTATTAGCAATGAGAGAGACTAAGAGTATCCAGTCGGATGGTGGTGAGTACGCATCTCAGCAGCTGCAGAGTAGTAAAAAAGACGTCTTCGTTGGCCGAATGGTCAGTGCTATCAGACGTCTGTGATGTCACAGTACTCTTGCATTGAAGCACGCCTGGAAAAGAATCAGGTGGATGATTAAAGCGTAACAGCAAGCAAAGGATGAACGGAGGGTATTAGTTAATGAAGAGGCACGTTCGGCTGGTTTGTAGAAAGAACGCAATGTAATATAGCAGCCAAAGAAGGATGACATTGAAGAGAGAAAACAAACACGCGTGTGTACTAGAAATAATGTGTCAACCGATGCAAGGCAAAACGTAGAAAGTTTTCCATACAAGCTTAAATAGTTCAATCCATCTATTCTACACAAGCAAACAAAATACGTGCAAGAGAATGTTGAATCCGAGCTGAGTCGGAACGTACGAACATGTACCTATTGCAATGCAAAATGTACCTATAGCAGAATACTCGAAAAAAAGGTATTTGTACATTCTATCAACTCTGATTTGGAACTCGATTATGGGACATTGGATGTTTTGCGTGCTAGTTTGTACGAACGCTGTATTGTGTATTCTCCAGTGTATGAGTATTGACGCTTGTTAGCCTGTGTCACATACCAGTGGTATTTTGGTCAAGGGGCGGATTCGATTGCGATTACGACTCTGTGCTCTGTCCGTTGCACGAGTGTGAACGGAGAGGGTCAGATTATAGTTGAAAATGCAGAATTTGTCATTAGGACGTTATTTGTATGTGATAGAGTGTCAATGCCAAATCATGGTGTCATCCCCTAGCCCATAATTAAAGACTGGGGTCGCTACCCTCCTCTCCCCTGATTATGCATTAGATTGATTCATGTATCGTAGTTTATGTACTAGAATTGTGTATACCCATCCACATTGCTGTGTAGATCTGAAATCCGCTCCAACACGAAACAGACCAAATACTATTCACTCCTGGGGTCTCGTGCTTGATTGAATTGTTATACGAGTTACAAACGAGCTTGTGCGCATGTAAGGACGAGACCTACAATATGTAGTCAAGTTGGCTCCGAACGACTGCTTTCAGGAGATCCGGACAAAAGTTGAACTCGTGACCGGGACATGAAGCACGCAGAGTAAGTCGAGTCCGAGTTATTGTGATTGTTAATGCATTCCAACACCCCTAACTTCTTTTTGTATGATATTGCCAAGTGTTTCTTCCAACAGCATACTGAGCTACACATTGCTACATACACTCACTACATTCTCCCATTGCTGCGGACGGCAATGGCCACAACTCCATCTACAAAGTTACTCCTGGACGTTTAAGACGGAGCTAGAATTAACGCATTTTTTCTTGTGTAGAATAGACAGATTGAACTATTTAAGCTTGTGACAACGCATGGAAAACTTGCTACTTTTTGCCTTGCATCGGTTGACACATTATTTCTAGTACACACGCGTGTTTATTTTCTCTCTTCCATGTCTTCCTTCTTTGGCTACTGTATTAGATTGCGTTCTTTCTACTAACCAGTCGAACGTGACTCTGCATTAACGAATACCCTCCGTCCATCCTTTGCTTGCTGTTACGCTTTAATCATACACCTGATTCTTTTCCAGGCGTGCTTCAATGCAAGACTACTGTGACATCACAGACGCCTGATAGCACTGACCATTCGACCAACGAAGACGTCTTTTTTTACTACACTGCAGCTGTTGAGATGCGTACTAACCACCATCCGACTGGATACTCTTAGTCTCTCTCATTACTAATAAATAAGCCAACCGCTCGTGGACTGTCTATAATTATCCCCCCTTGTCTGATATGCAACCACGCACTATTTTATAAAAATCGTCATAACATTAATTCTCATTGAGATATCGATGTGCCGGCAATGAATTATTGTTATCTGTTGGCAACTCATCCTATTTGTGGTCCTTTCGACTCATCTTTACTTGGAAGACTTTCTGGGAATCCCCTACTTCCTTCGGGGAATCCCTTGCGCCCTGCTTGTAGCATTTTCCAATATGCATTTTTGGATAGCCCGGGTGCGACTTCCTCTAATTTACTCTCAACCGCCTACTCTCCGATTTCTCGTTTTCGCAATAATCCGCTCTGAATTTCCCCCCGTTGCCTCGACTTTTTTTCTTTAATTATCACTGTACTATGACCTCCCGAAGTTTGTCGGTCCGTAACCTTACCACCCTGTATGTGTAATATATATATATATATATATATATATATATATATAATCATATTCAGCCGTTTTCTATCCACTGCTGGATGAAGGCCTCCCCCTTTTCTTTCCACATATCTCGGTCTGCTGATATCCTCATCCATGTAGCTCCTGAAAAACGTTTGATTTCATACGTGTCGAAACTCGAAAAATGGGTACCCCATGCGTTAACGCCTCAACAGAAGCACTAGCGAGTTGACATCTGCAGTTCCCTGTTCACTCGTCACTGACGTGAACCAGTTTGGAGGGAATGGTGACAGAATCAAAAATGAGTCCATAACATCATACGCAAATTTCAGTGGGTACCTAGAGCGGGGGAGGGGGGACAGATAATATAATTTCTTTTGCCACTTGATGTTTACGTAAATATTTTAACTATTATTAATCGTAATACAGCGCATTATTTCATCACTCGTTAGTCGTTCGAGTATTACTTCAGCACCTTTTTAATCGCTTTTGATTCCTACCCCCCCCCCCCCCTTGTAAGCGAAATTGAGCATATGTCCTATCTCTAACACGTGGAAGATCAGCAAAAATAAACAAACCTTGAACCTTCTTAGTGCTAACGTAATGCGGAATGACCCCTAATCATACACAAAAGACAACACCGTACCAACGAAAGGCAAGCGTTCCGTTTCGTGAAAATTTCCATTTCGAGCACTGTCTATTTACCAACTTCCTTGTTTAATGAAAAGCGCAACAATCCCAGCAAAAACTCTGGGAACACTACGTTGATTCCTGTCTGAGACAAAAATATAAACATTCTCGCAGGAACTTCGCGAACTCGCCCTAAAATTATAGGGAAAGTTTAACATTTGTAAACACAAAAATAGCTAAGAACCCTTGACGGTTGCTCAACTCCTTATTAAACAAATTACTCACTTACTTACTCTATGGCTCACGGAACACACAAGTTAATCGCCGCAGTAACAAACGTTTGTCATAGAATTCTATTCTTGGCAAGATCAAGCCAGAAATTATAAATTAAACATTGTTCAAAAAGATTTATTTTCAAAAAAGAGTTTCACTGCCTGAAACAAATAGTAAACGGTGAAGGAAAAACAACCTGAAAGGACCTGCCGCTTAGGCGAAACACTAATACTAGACAAGAAAAGATAGCAGGTTTGCCACTTGCTATACCACTTCTGTGGTTATCTTTTTTTCCTTTTATTATATTTTATTTATTGACTTATTTTTCATGGCGGAGTTAAGGCCACAAATGCCTTCTCCTCCACTCAACCATGTACATACAAAATCTAAATAAGCTATCAATATTAATACTAGTATAATTGGATAAAAATTAAGAAAAAGAATAAAAACTAAATTAGTACACATAACTACACAAAACACGTATAAACAAACACAATGCACACACACACACACACACACATGTTAACATTTTACAGAAAACATAAGCCTGTTTACAATTTAAGACTGATAATATATATATGGACATACATCGAAAATGATACTACTACTAATAACAATAACTAAAAAATATACAAAAATAACACCAGAATATTTAAAAAGAGCTGTGCATTCACTCTTATCCTTTCTTTCTTTATTTTTTATACTGTTTTTATTTCATCGTCGAGTGTGTAAAGACTAGGAATTTAATTGGAGCAGGTCTGTAATCGACTTCCTAAACGTTGGGATGGACTGTAGTTGTCGTGTTTCGGGCGGGAGATCATTCCAAGCTTGGACGGTGGAAACAGTGAACGATTTGGAATAGGAAATAGAAGAGTGATGAGGGACCGAGAGTAATTGGCTTTCCCTTGACCTGGTGTTACGATTGTGGGAGGAGCTAAGGGCCTGAAAGCGTTCGTGCAAGTAAGAAGGTTGTTGAAGGCGAAGTATTTTGAAGAGAAGTGTTAGTCTATGTAAGTTGCGTCTTTCATTAAGTTTTAGCATTGACAATTGTCTATAGGATGGAGTCAGGTGGTCTGAGTACTTGAGAAGGAAAATAAATCGAAGACAGGCATTTTGTACGCGCTGTAGTCGCCTGGCTAGTTCATCCTTGAGATTGGTTAGAATCACATCGCAATATTTCAGATGAGGGAATACCAGTAACTTAACTAGAATTGATTTGATGTGGGTGGGCAAAAAATGTTTAAGTCTAGTGAGTGAGTGTAGGGACGAGAATGCTTTCTTGCACATTGCATTGATGTGTGGTTTCCATTCTAGTCGCTCGTCTAGGATTACACCAAGGTTTTTGACTGTCGTAGAATAGGGTATAACAGTCTGGTTTAGACATACTGCTGGAAGATTATCCTTTTGCATGTACTGAGCTAGTTGGTTGGACGATATACGTATACATTTAGATTTTACTGGGTTAATTACTAACCTGTTTTTAGATGACCACTCGCTGATTTTTTGAAGATCCTCATTTAATTTGGAAATAGTGGTTTCTGGGTTTTGTGGGCGACATGATATGCATATTTGGAAATCGTCAGCGTACAAATGATATTTACAGTGTGAGAGGACAGATGACAGGTCAATTACATACATACAAAATAAAAGTTGTCCCAGGACACTTCCTTGGGGTACTCCATGAGTTAGGTAGCGCAGTGATGAATTTTTACCTTACGAATTGTTTCCTATCGCATAAATAGTTTTCCACCCATCTAACAGCTCCCTGGGAAAAATTTAAAAAATGAGATAATTTCCGCAGTAAAATTTTGTGGTCAATAGACTGAAATGCCTTAGAAAAATCTAGAAGCGTAAGGTAGGTGATCTCTCTTTTATCTAGTGCCAGGCTTATATCATCCGTGATGCATGCTAGAGCAGTAGCCGTACTGTGATATTTGCGGAATCCCGATTGAAGTGGATCCATTAAATTGTAATCTGTTAGGTGTGTCCGAATTTGGTCGCTAACAATGTATTCAAGGACCTTTGAGAGGGCGGGAAGGATGCTGATCGGGCGAAAATCGTCCACATTTAATACGTTTTGTGTTTTGGGGAGTGCTAATACTTGTGCTATTTTCCAATCAGATGGGAAAGTACCAGACATGAGGCTGAGATTGAACATATTAGTTATTGGATTTATAATATATGGTAGGATCCTTTTTATAAAAAGAATAGAAATTTGATCGTTGCCTACAGCAGATGATTTTATTCCGTATATAGCTTTTTTTAACTGTTTCAGGATCAATACATTCAAAGGAAAATTCATTTAGAGTATTTTGATGATTTGCGTTATTTGTATCAGATAAGTTGAATTTGACTGAATTTGTAAGTTTTATATTAGCGAAATGATTGTTGAGCTCATCTGGCGTGAATTTATTATTAATTTGTTGCTTTATTCTTTTTCCTTTAATACCCAATAAATTTAGCTTGTGCCACATTTCTCTTTGGTTAGTCGTATTCTGTATTATTTGCATCGCAAAGTTTTGTTTCGATTTTTAACTGAGTGCATTTGTTTCGTAAGATCCGAAATGTTTCTAAGTGGTTCTGCATATTTTCACTGTTTCTTTTTCGGGCTCTTATGTACCTTTTGTAGGCAGCATCCCGTGCAGACATAATATTACGGATCTGTTCGGTTATCCAAGGACATGGGGAATGGGAGACGCGTGTAGTAAGGGGCGTGTTTGTTTAGTATTTTCATTAATGAACCGTTTAGAAATTGTTACTGGTACTCTATTGAGGGACTATTATACATTACGTTCCAGGGGACATTTGATACGTCAGCACGTAAAGCAGCGTCATTAATTTTAGAGAAGTCTCTATAGGTTATTAATTTTGACATGCGTTTACTTTCGAATCTTAGAGAGTAGCAAGCAAATATAATATCATGGCGTGATATTCCCGGAATAGAAAGTTCGCCGTGATGGAGAATTTTCTGAATGTTATTAGTCAAAATCAAGTCTAAGAGGGTCGCTGAAGTAGTTGTGTGAAAGGTGGGGTTTAAGGGACACATAGAGAGACCCAGAGAGGATATGATATCACGAAAATTTTCGTTTTCTTTTTTCAAAGATGTCATATCAACATTCATATCACCAAGGATCAGGGCGTGTTCATAAAATGACAAAAACTGTGAGATTTAATCTTCAAAGTTTTGGAAGTTAGCCCTAGGGGGTCTGTAGATTACGCTGATTAGAACAGGTTGGTTGCGGATCCGACATCCTAACATGTACTCTGCAGTGGTGTGTTTCAGCCCTGGCGGCGCCAGGGCACTTTTTCCCATGATCTGGCTCCGCCAGGGTACTTTTTTAGGCATATTTTAGTTTTCTTTGTTTTTAATTTGAAATCAAAGGTTTGGATCAACCACATGAATGTGAAACTAATTTCTGATCGAACATATTCGTTCAAAAATTACAACAGTTTGTTCTTTATTTCAACTTTGAGAGGAAGTGGATTGTGGATATCGGATCTGGCGGTTTATGGGCGGTATAAGAGTATGTTATTAGTGAGGGCAGGCTCAATGAAAGTCCGTCTACGGTCTAGTAGTGGCAAGGCAATGAAATAATTCTTTGGCCGGTATTTGCGAGGCATCCACCCTTCAAAACAGTCTTTTTAATAAAAATTTCAGCCGTCTGTCATAAATGTTCTCTTAACAGCAAGTGTATCCCATAGTCCGTAAATGCAGTCATTCAACCACTACATTTGGCTGAACTGAAAGAATCTTGGAAACTGTAAAGATAATACCCCCTTTTCATCTCCCTCCCTCCATACTTTCTTGTTAGAACGAAAATCGGCGGTATATGACAAAGGCAAGTTGAAAAAAAAATGTGCCAAATTGGGCAGAGAGATTATAGTAATATTTGTTGTTGTACCAAGTAGGAAACAAAAACATCTTGTGTGCGGATGGAATGTGATCCCAAGAAGGAAAGAAAGCATGGTTCGTCTCTAGTTGACTAGCATGAATAGCGTGGAAAAGGAGGAACCGGGGGAGGGGTAACGGTATATCTATTCGACAGATGACAGGTAAAAGCAATAATTGATTTTGAAGCTTGAAACAAGACGAGATGCAATTGTCATCAGTTGCTACAAAGGACAGGAGAAACGGATAGGTATGTAAGCAACGTAAATGATAAGGCTTCCTCCGTGAAGATCTAAAGTTGACTATTTTCCGTTTGCATAAACAAACCAGACAATCATATTCAAAGATAATTTTCAATTTCTCAAATCGATTCCGCACTAAGGCTTATGGACAGAGACATATGGTGGGAAATATCCACGATCTTGTCATTAGATACAGTTCCGACGTTCGTCTGGTCAGACCAAGGAAAGATATGGAAGATTCTTTTCATAAATCCTGTTCAGGAATGAAGATACCATTTGTTTCTTTGTATTAAAAATTGAAATCAAACGGATGGAGTAACCGTAACTCAGATCTTTGAATGTTGGCGTAATATTCGAAATCAAATCCATTGGCCAGCCATCTTGACTGAGATTTTCCACGAGTTTTTAGTTTCATAAGGCAAATGCTGGGTATAGTACCTAACAATAAGACCGTTGCCGCTTCCTCCCTTACATGCTTGTTCGAACCCTTCCTATCAATCAGCTATAATGTCAATCGAAGAACAGTAAGTCCTAAATAATAATGATAATAATAATAATAATAAGAAGAAGTAAACACTACCAAATGGGAAAACATTAACAATATTATCTTTTAAGAAGCGGATTTTTTTTTAATATTTAAGAAATATTGTAATAGTAACGCTCTAACCGTAAGATCTATAGTCTTTTTTGAACATTCGAAATTCATAAAACTTATAAATTACAAAAAAGAAGGCAGAAGAGATGGTTTACTGCACATTTTTTATTTGAGACTTACGAATAGGGATGAGGACGGAAACGGTTATCCTTATTAGGAAATATTAGGTTCCATCCCGCCATTCGCCAGGCGAGATAGGAAACCGCGGAAAACATCAGCCAGGATAGCCGACCACTCTGTTTGAACCCACGACATTCCAAATTACGTCCATGAATATGATGTACGTGTTCTGAATGTCCACAGTACACCAGGAGTTGTCCGCATCGAATGTAAGGAGGCGACCTCCTAAGTAAGAAGACGCAACGTAATATAATATAATAATAATAATAATTTTATTAGTCGTTAGACAACTATTTACAGTTGTAATAGACTTCGTCATAGAAAAAATACAATAAAATATAGAATTATACAATAAAATTTAAGATTATATAATATGTACGTAGTTTAATAATGATCCCTTAAATAAGTTTCAAATTCACCTACGCTATATAGGCAACTATTTTTAAGCATATTTTTAATATAGCTGTCAAACCTTTTCTGATTCATGTCACGAATAAATGACGGTAACAAATTAAAATATTTCACTCCACAGTACCTATAACTATGTTGCGTCTTACTTAGTCTTACATACGGAGTATCCATATTATCTTTCTGTCTTGTATTATAGTCATGGATATCGGTACGTCTTGTAATTTGAGCATAGTTTTCTTTGACATACATTAAACTCTGGTATACAAATATCGATGGTACAGTCATTATTTTATATTCACTCTATCAGATACACCCTTTATACATCTAACCGCTTTCTTTTGCCATTTAAATACATTTAAAGCCCCTTTAGAATTTCCCCAAAATAAGTTACCATATAGTAGATGGGGATGAAAAAAAGCATAATACGCAGAGATCAATAGGTCTTCTCCTACAGATGTCTTTAACTTTCGGAGCATATATAAAACTCTAGCAAGTTTTTTTACACATTTCGTCAGTATGTCTATTCCAATTTAGTTTTGCATCCATATATATACCCAAAAGTTTGACAGATTCAATATTACTATCATTAGCATTTTCGTGGTTCAAATTGAAATATGAGTGCAACAGTTTTTGCAGCATTCAAGGTTAGTTCATTATGCAAAAACCAACTTGAGGACGCTATTATCATTTCTTAATTTTTTTCTTGTAGTGACTTTGTGTTTTCTGCATTTGTAATAAAGGTGGTATCATCAGCATACAAAACAGATTTATGTGGTAAACAACTAGGCAAATCATTCATATATACAACAAAGAGAAAATACCAAGAACCGAGCCCTGCGGTACTCCAGTTTGTCTGATTAATTCTTCTGACTTTACATTCATAATTTTAACAATTTGATGTCTATTAGTGAGATACGATTTAATTAAATTGAGTTCATTACTCTGGATACCATAAAACTGTAATTTTGATGTTAGAATATCATGTGAGACACTATCAAATGCTTGCTATAAAACATTGAATACATATAACATGGGTTTAATTAAGTTCACTATTGAACTACCTCCCTATTGAACGAAACAATTTTTTCACTGGGACAGGGACAAAGCGTTCTGCTGCTCAGTTGTTTGTTGTTGGTAATACTCTTTGTTTCCATTTCCCTCTTACTTCAGTTAGTTGAAGCACTGACTGAATTTCCTGCTGACTATAACTATACCAAAAAGAAAACAATACCTTGCTTAATAAAACTGGATGCGCAACAAAGGAAATTGTTTAAAAATTTCGATAAAATATCAATATATGAGGTGAAAAATGTACTTTTTATTAGTAATTAGATTTTCTTTTCTTACTTTTCTTTCTCTCCTTTTACTCAACAATGGACACGCATTTCCTTTGCTCCCTGGACCAGGGAATATTTTTGCAATTTTAAAAATCAGTAGTGGATTAGCCACCACTGTGATTAATTATGTGTTTTTTGCATTTGAAAGATTTTTGTAAATAAGTAGCATCCCAGAATTCACCTTTTGAAATAAATCAACCCTCAAATACAAAATAAGTTTTGCAAATTCCCTCCCCAACCTTTCCTGGTCTTTTTTATTATCATTTCTTTTTGCTTGACAGGTTACATAATACCACAACTCACAAGCTGATTTTAGTAATAGTTGGTAACTAGGGCGCCAGGCAGTTGATTTTGGGGTATCTAGAAGTTGGTTTCGGGGTCCGGGTGTCTATCGTTTATCTTGAAGAACGTTGACAGTAGATTCCTAGCTTTCACATCGCTTGTTTAAGTCTTTGTTTTTCATGCTGGTCATTTTTGTCCTTGTTAGTTGTAAACACTGCGTATAACACTAGAGGACGCGAGGAGAAGCACTGATATTGTTAAATACGTGATCTTGTATATATTTTTGCTGATTTCGGAACCGAACACGTTAATGTATCATTTCTGGCGAAAATAAAGATGTGAATATGTTCTAGTTTAAGCACTTATTACTAGTATTGAAAGGTTATGAAGCTCCTCCGAAACTACTCGTGACTCCACTCGTCCGCCATGTTTTCCAACCATTGGAAAACATGGTTGATCATTGAACTCTGATTACAAAACATTTCCACAATGTAAATAATGTATTAATACAACAGCAACATAAATATCTGCGTACTCCACATCAACGATCAACAAGCGGATCAACACTCATGAATGTAAAACATTTTCTGGTAAACCACTTCCAAACTCGAATATTCCTCCAAGTAAGAGAACTCCCGGCACTTATCGAAATCAAAATCCTATTGAAAATAAAGCATACGGAATCCCTACTAGGAACAGATTTTCTGTGTTTGCGCGTAAAGACCCGATGCCGCCAAGTAGTGATAGACCACATAATAACAATGAACAAAAGGAAATGGCAAGGAAAAGTGAACAAAATAAAGTGATATTGTTAGGGAACAGTCACGGACGAGGCATTAGCGAAAGAATAAAATGGAAACTATCTAACTTTTCGGTTATAGGTTTTGTGAAACCAGGCGCTGGTATTGCTGATGTAATGGAGACGGTGTTATCAAACAGTAAAGATATGACGAAACATGAAAGTATTATTGTAATTGGTGGATCAAATGATGTAACAAGAAATGAAGCACAAAATGTCGTTGATGTATTACAAGAAAATTTACCAAAACTCAATCATACTAACGTTGTTGTCAGTACGTTGCCTCATCGACATGATCTTATTCAATCATCCATAGTGAATGAAGTAGTTGATGAGACGAATAAGAAAATTCTAAATATATGTAAAAACTATGGAAATATAAAGGTACTTGATGTAAGCAATTGTCCACGCTATTACAATACTAAACACGGTCAAAATCTAAACGGTAGAGGTAAGAAATATCTAGCAGATAATTTAATTGATTTGTTGAAGGTAAATTCGAGCACTGCAACTGTAATGTTAGCACAGGATAGCAATTTAAATGACGATATATTGCACCAATATAACCAGTCTGTATCAGAGTGTGAAAATTATGCCATACAAGACAGCGTGATCAGGGAGACCACAAATCTCGCTGCTTTTGACATGACTAGAGGTGAATTTGACCAGAACAATATAAGTTTAGGACTTTATAAAACACAAACCTCTCAGATCAGTAGAACTAACTACTTATCAGATAAAATAACTATACATATAGCATTAGAACCCAACCAGATAATGTATTTTGCTCATCAGTTATATCCTTCATCATATTCTGCTCTTGTCTGTATTCCAAAATGAAACAAACTATCTCATTTCAGCATATCCTCCTCAGTTCCCAATGCATTATTACAGTTACCCTCATCTATTTCTTCAACTGCCTATAATGATCAATCACAAACAACCACTTACGCTCAAACATCACCACCTTGTACCCCTCGTAAAATAAAAAAATATATTTCAGAAACTCCAAAATAAACATCCAGCCGCATCAAGAGGATACCCACAAAACTAAGAGAAATGGATTTTTTTATGCCAGTTAACAAGACCGAAAAGTCACAAAACGTAATTTCAAATCCATCAGCCGATGAACCTACCGCTGATGATTCCTCCCACGCTATTAGATGTGCTCCCTTTCAACCGCAACATAGTAGTGTAAAGACATTGGAAACAAATCAGGATCTGACTATCATACACCAAAACGTACAATCAATAAGGAACAAAAAAATAGAAATGGAACTTATTATCAATGATGTTGAACCCAGTATCATGTGTTTCTCTGAGCATTGGCTTCACGAGGACGAGAGAATTATTTTTTCTGGTTATAAGGTTATCTCTATATACTACATAAATTCTATGAATAATGGCGGTGTGTGCATATTAGCTAAAGATACATTAGATGCTACTGAATTAGATTTAAGAAAATTTGTATAACCATGTGACAAACATTTTGAATTTGCAGCATTAGAAATTCAGAATAATAACATGAATGCAGCTATCATTGTAATTTATAGAACGCCTGATGCAAATCTTAACATATGTTTACATAATTTAGACATTCTTCTTAATGCAATCCTTAAGAAATACAGCACAATTATAATATGTGGAGATTTTAACATTGATATATCTACTAACTCTTCAAACACGGAAAAGTTTAAAGCATTACTAAAATCATATAATCTCGTCGATACTATTACTCAACCAACACACATAACCAAAACTTCAAAAAGTGTTATTGATAATATATTAACAAATCATCCACCTGATAGTTTTAAATCATCAATGTTAGATCTAGGTATTAATTATCACTTAGGTCAGATTATAATTCTCAAGGAATTTTTCCATAAAAAATCATTTAACAATATCACAATTACAAAATGACACTTCAGTGATTCAAACATAGAAGAATTCGTACACTTACTGGAACTGGAAGATTGGAACTTGGAAAATCAGAATACGAGTACAATAGATCTCATTTTCAAGAAATTTATCGCCAAATTTAAATTCTATTTTGAAACTTCCTTTCCTAAGAAAGATTAATAGTAACTGCAAAATGCCTTGGATTACTGTAGGTATCATTACATCATGTAATAGGTTAAAACAACTTCATAGAGAAAGTAAAAGTAACACACAGGAGAAATTTAGTAAATATTATGGAAGGTACAAGAAATTGTATAAAACCGTTCTCGCTGAAGCGAAGAAAATGCATTACAACAGATTAATAAAAAACGCTTCAAACAAAAATAAAATTACCTGGGAAATTGTAAAAGGTGAATCTCGAAATATTGACAAATCAAGAAAAAATATCGAATTAATCAATTCAAGTAATGATAATATTAATGACCCCAAAAACTTTGCAGAATATTTCAACGATTATTTCTCTAACATTGGATTGTGCGAAAATCACTGATGCATCAGACCGGTTAATTGAGAACAATAAAAAAGGAATTCGATTTATCTCTGGTACACTGCTTCTAACGCCCACTACTCCTCATGAGGTTCTAGGAGTAATTAAGAAGCTCAAGAATACCACCTCTTGTGGATACGATGAAGCGCCAATGTCTATGTTAAAAAAATGTGCACAATTATTGAACACTCTTTAGCACACATCATAAATGAATCATATTTCAAACATGAAACAAGGCATATTTCCACACTATCTAAAAACAACTATTGTTAAACCTCTATTTAAAAAAGGAAATAAAAAGGTGTTAAAAATTACCGTCCGATATCTCTCACTTCCGCTTTCTCAAAAATATTTGAAACCGTGATCTGTGATAGAATTAAAAATCATCTCTCGCGTAACTATGTTATATCTCGATCACAACATAGGTTTCTTCGTGGAAAATCAACTCTAACCGCACTTTCCGATTTTCTTCAGGACATTATAAATGGGCTAGATAGAAAGGAAAATTCTTTTGGTATTTTTTGTGATCTAAGCAAAGCTTTTGATAGTGTTAACCACAAAATATTACTAAGAAAATTTTATCGTTATGGTATACGAGGAAATCCCCTATCGTGGCTCGAATCTTATTTACTTAACAGAACACAGATAGTAGAAATTAGTCACATTGACGAAAGAACGGGTTTAATTGTGAAAACTGTTTCCTCTCCGACACAATTGAAAGCTGGTGTTCCACAAGGTTCTATACTCGGACCGCTAATGTTTTCAATATACATCAACGATCTTCCACAACATGTCACACAAGGTAATACAATTCTTTATGCGGATGACACAAATGTACTTATCAAGTCCGACATGATAAATCTCCAACAACAGATAGACACAACGGTATCTCAATTGGAAACCTGGTTTGAAAATAATTAACCAAAATTAAACAGTAAAAAGACGAAATGCATAAATTTCCATAATAAACAACAAAAGATCAGCTGTACACAAAAATTATGTTTAATGAATAAAGACATTGCATGTTTTAAATCTACAAAATTCCTCGGTGTGACAATAGACGAAGATTTAAACTGGAAGGAGCATGTGGATACATTATGCAGTAAACTCTCTTCAGCCATCTTTATAATTAGATCTTTGGTACCTATTGTAAATAAGAATACTATATTAACCGTCTATCACGCAATATTTGAATCACAATTAAGATATGGAGTGGCATTTTGGGGCCACTCTCCAAATAGGCAGAAACCATTTCTATGTCAGAAGCAAGCATTAAGAGCAATAACCGGTAAATCTAGAAGAACATCATGTAAAAGACTATTTCGCAAATTAAATATATTAACTCTTCCTTCACTATACGTATATGAAGTCCTTCTCATGACGTATAATAACATAGAACATTTAAACAAGAACTGTGGTAAACACAATCATTATACCAGACATAATCAAGACTTATCCCTGCCGGATCACAAAACAGCCAAGTACTCGAAATCACAATATTATATGGACATTAAATTATTTAATAAGTTGCAGGTAAATATTAAACATGCAAAAGACAGAAGCAGTTTTAAAACTATGTTAAGAAAATTACTTGTGGAACAATGCTTATACAGTGTGGAAGAGTTTTAAAAACAACAATAAGCTAAAGAGGAAGTGAGTGGTACCTAGTATAATATTGATATTGTACTCTTTGAAAATGTATCTTGTTGTATATATTATTCTATATTCACTGTTGTACTATAAAGAAAGCAACTGTAGCTTTATAATAGCTTTGTGGTATTTTCTGTAAATGTGTTATTTCTATCTTGTATTTCGTGTGTATGTATTGTCAACCGATCATGTATGTGTATGTACTATATATGTTACTGAACTGACATGTTCTATACCAGTTTGCAATTTGCATGTACTTGGTCAAATGAACGCAAATAAATAAATAAATCTGAATACAAACATAATTAACTATTAATATTATCCGACTAGGTAAGTAAGGGACAAGGGAAGTAACAATGAGTTCATATCGAAACCTACCGTAAAATTTCACGCAGAGGAAGCAAGTCCCACCGAAAGACCATACACAAAAAATCAGTTGCTCTATTGAACTGGAAATACCCAAAATGGCATGTTGAAATGTCGCTCACCACTGTCGGCAAGTGCACAATAATACGTGCATTACCACCCCTTGTAAACTGCGTGTTAATGAGAAAAAGTGAATAACAACAACGTGGGTACATACTAGACCTAGGGGGAAGTCGTATGGTAGGGTGGACCTTGATGGCGACCATCTTGAAATCCGCCATCTTGAATCAGACACAAATTTTGTAACTAGAAAGCATAGCGTGCGATAACTCATTTTAATAGCAAATGTTCTCACCAATCCAATGGTATGCCTATTTTTGCTCTATCGTTAACCAGTACGAAGTTAGGGCTGTTGTGATTGTGTACCAAACGTCAATATGTCGTCCTTTTAAATGGGTAATATGCTAATTTACACCGCATATGTTAACAGTCCACTTAGCACCTTGCTGAAGGTTGGGCGTGACTTGGAACCCAAAATGGCTAACAATAAACGGGAATGCAGAACATATTGAACAATCCCATGAAGCGTTCGTTATCGTTGTTTTCTTACCTCTTTTGTTTAGTGCACATTAAACACAGATCTAACTTCGTACTGGTTAACGATAGAGCAAAAATAGGCATATCATTGGATTGGTGAGAACATTTGCTATTAAAATGAGGTGTCGCACGCTATGCTTTCTAGTTACAAAATTTGTGTCTTATTCAAGATGACGGAATTTAAGATGGTCGCCGTCACGTTCCCCCTTATCATGGACTTTCCTCTCGACTTCATATATATCCACCATGTTATTGACTTATTATCATTAACACGCAGTTTAGAATGCGTCGTATTGTAAGAGACTTGTGCACAACGGAAACATAAACAATTAATATACCTGTAACATTTTACCCCCTGCGCATATCTTAAAACTAACGCCACCATTGATTTTCTGATTAAATTCTAGTCCAAAATCATGTATCACATTACCCTATTACTATTTTGAAAAACTTGACCTGAATTCAAGATGGCCGCCGTCAAGGTCCACCTTACCATACGATTTGCTCCTAGGTCTAGTATGTATCCACGTTGTTGTTATTCACTTTTTATCATTAACACGCAGTTTACAAGGGATGGTAATGCACTTATTATTGTGAACTTGTCGACATAGTGGTGAGCGACATTTCAACATGCCATTTCGGGTATTTCCAGTTCAAAAGAGCAGCTGATTTTTTGTGTATGGTCTTTCTGAGGGACTTGCTTCCTCTGCGTGAAATTTTACGGTAGGTTTCGATATGAGCTCATTGTTACTTCAATTGTGAGGGTTTTTTTTTTCAGATTTTTGCTCAGGCACACCAGGCCTTCAACATAGGCCCTGGCCAACATCTTCCCGAAACATTTTCCCTCCCCTATCCCGGCTTGAGCCTTAGGTGCCTAAAGCTATCAATAAAATTCAACAGCACATTATGGGCTTAGAACTATTTAAATTTTAAATAGAGAGATATATTTTTTCTACACGAATATAACTACTTTATTAAGAATAGGAATAAATGAAAACGATCCATTATTTCTGAATGTAAGAATACTTATTTTTGTGTATATTTTTCTTTATAACTATGAGACAGTTTTATAACTATGGATCTAACACGATAAAATGCCTTCGTATCAAATAATTCTAATCAAAGATTTGTGTTTTCTTCTATATTTCTAGCAGACATAAATTACACGAAAGAACGTCTTACATAATGAAACATTTTTCACGGAATAATATTAAATGATCATTTGTTTGTGAAACGATACATTACTTCCTTTCTTATATTTCTTAGTACAACCGTGAGCTGCACAGGAGATTGGCATTTTCTTCTCACATACAAACGAATCAACTAAAATAATGCCAAAGAGGGAAGCACAGCATCCATATGATAGCAACTCATAATACGTGTTGCCAAACAAACATTCTCTCGCTCAACTTTCAAGTGGCGCCGCATCTGCAGCGCCAAGCCTGACTCTAGTGGAGAAGTTTTATAACTCTATGGTGACAACACTGAATGTTTTATTTGAAAAAAAAAAAAAAAATGTCAGCGACGAAAAGAGTGCAGGTAGGATAGTTTTTGTTTGGTATTTTATTTTTTCCAGATCAGAAGTCAGAACGTAATTGAGTAGGTTAGAGTGCGTTCATGGAAGGATGTAGACTATTCTTATTGAACAAATGAGTTAGTTGAATACTGACAACTCCACTGATCAGTATACTAATGCTCAATAAGTTCCCTTGCACTAGAATAGAATGGTGGAAGCTATATCCATAGACCTCTATTATGAGGTCTATGCTTTATCTTCCGCCTTATTGACTTGTTTGGAACCTTAAGAAAATGAATATCCACCCGCATGCCCATAACTTTTCAGCTTCCAGTTTATGTATATTGAATATTATCAATGCCATTCTGGACCTTGCGCATACTTAAAAGCATTACCACTCGTAAATCGGGTTTCGGGACGGGCTTAAGCCATAGTGCTGTTACCGCTCATAAAATTAATTTTATCGTAAATCGGGTTATTCGTCTTTCACCCCTGGGGCTTTAATATAGTATGCTTAATGAAGTCCAGGCTTTCGACTTAATTCTGAAGGCTTGGCAATAATAATCAAGAATATGTATTTAATAAAGTAGGGAAATGTGCATTTTGTACAAGGGTAGAAATTATTTTCTCCAAGAAACAGTGCAAAAACAAGATCCACTGTGTGGCTACCCTTGACACTTAAGTTCGGATTTCTCATTTGTAGCTGAAAAAGTAAGGTATTCTTTATCCCAAAAAATAAATGAGTGTGTGTGAACTGATACGATCATCAGTCTTAACCCTTGTGCCCCCCCCCCCCAAAAAAAAAAAATGTTCAGCTGCACAGGTGAACTCGTGTTGTAAGTTTCAATAGTATGCAATGCAGTTGGAATAATGTGATATTCAGTTTTTTTCTGGTTCGTAAGGTACAGATTTTGATGCAAAATCATGGGGAGAGAGTAAGGACACAGTATTGTGTCCAGGTAATCTCTCCAGCTAATATAGGATGACCGTGCCATTGAATGTCCGTTCTCACTTCTTTCAATTAAAATAAGCTTCCTTGTTAACATATAATCACACCTCTTGTTCTGTTGCTTCTGACATTCCTCAGCAAGAGCTTGTATGATTGGCATCACAAAGAACGGAAAATGGAATAACATGTGTCACCGTAGCTGTGACTGAATTTGAGTGATCAAAATACTAAGGTTAGTAGTCTGGCCACTAATGCATAAGCACTAAATTTATTAATAATACAGCACAGATTTATTTCAATTCAACGTATTTTAAAATGTTCTTAGAATGTAATTTTTCGTGGAAAGGCTGTGAAGTAGGGGGTTGGTCAGCTGATGACCGTGAGCCTGAATTAGGTTAAGTTTACTATCGCCGGACGAATTTTAAGACATTTCCAGCATGAATGGAGGAAATTTACTTCTGTTTGTGATGAAAAGTAAATGAAATTGCAATGTTGGTAACATTAAAAGTGAGGGGTTAACTTCCAAAGTTGGTCGTCCGTTTCTAGTAAAATTTTGAAAATTTACCCGAAAGAAATAGATAATTTGTTCGTTTGTGTGGTTGATAATATATAAGGAGAGCGGAAGTTGTGTTCATTTCATTGTATATGCGGTGATAAACATGGAACTATTTGGCGCAAGGTTTAGTCGAAAACCAGGCGGACGACCAACTTTGGAAGAAATGACAAAGTGAGTAATAATGTTTTTTTTTAGTTAGTTTTGTAGATGTTTTAAGACGCATTGCATGTGGTGGCGGAAGGAACTATTTGGTGTAGAGTTGCAGTTGGCATTGTTCAAATGGCGCACGTTTGTGATGGTTGTGACATTTGTTGCTTTAGTTTTATCGAATCGTACAAAAATGACATGGAAGTTGTTGAAATTGTGTGAAAGACTTGGTCTACTAAAGAGGCGAACAGTTTGTGATAAGTGTGGAAACGAATTGAAAGTACTGAAGAGAAGAGGAACATACTATTTCCAGTGTGGGAAAAGGCAACGTGGCATTCAATGTAAGTGGCAAAAATCTGCAACGAAAGGAAGTAGGTTGACTGGCTGGAGTTTTATTATTTGTACTGTATTGGTGTTTGTTGAAGCGTAATCGACAGAAATTCCTGGTACATGAACTGAAGTGGAGCTCACGCACTGTAGTAGACTGGACAAACTAAAACATCGAACCTAACCTCCAAGTGGCCTTGATTAGTCGCTATGCACAAGGGAAAAAAAACATCCACAGCATGGACACAACATTCATTTACTGGATGTGCTTACTGACGCTTCATACTCTATAGAGAAGTGTATCAATCATTACATGCTTTTTTTTCTTTTTACCAAGTTTACCTATGCGCTACCTTAACAAAATTATGTTTTAATCTAGCTACTTATTTTGCGCTTGATTATGCTGTTAAACATGTGTTTTCTGGGAACCTGGACAACCAAAATTGTCCACATTCTGCAAAGTCCATATGTATTATATGGTTTGCTCTACATGTTCAACAAGAATGTGAAAAAGGATCCTATTCAAAATTCGTTTGCAGCTTGTCGAAAAAATGGACTATAGAAAATGTGTTGCTGACAGGCCTAGGAAGGATGAGTGTAAACCCAGCGCTGTTAACGAAGCTCCATTATTTGATGGTCAACATTTGCGTATCACTTTGGAAAGGAAATTCCTCAATATCTCTTGCAGCAGCTTATGGAAGCTATGAATAAAGAACAAGCTGTGAGCAAAGAAAGGATCTTATTTGAACTCTTGATAAATACAAAAGAGTTGAAGATACACCCAAAAATGAAACTACAGAAGCCTCCAAATTATAATTATACTGATAATGATGAAGCAACAACAGTAAGTCTTTGCAAACTGAGCATCGTTTACAAGATGGTGAGTTTTAATAGTTTTACAGGGATTTGAATTCAATGAATTACAAGTGAGAATATTGCCTGAAACTGAAACGTTTGTTGGTGAAGCTGCTACAAGCAATAGTACAGTCCCTGTATTGCTTCGGGACGAAACTACAACTTGTTATTCGTCAACGAACACCACAATATCTACAAGTCAACCACCTATCAAAATGTACAAGTGACATTTGCACTGGACAACAAAAGAGGGAGTAATTGAAATTATGAGAAAAGCCAAGCGGAAACTTCCTTTTGCTGCCAGTTCAAACAACCATGTCTTACAACTTCAGAAAGAAGAAAACGCACCGAAGGAACAAGTTGAATGTGTTGAAAGAAATGGGATCAAAAACATAAATATCAGAAGTAAAGTGATAGTGAAGTACATAGTGGAAAAGGTGTTAATGGAAAATTGTATGCTGAAAGTTCCAGTGATGATGATGATAATCATGTAAGTTCATATTGATGCGATCTCACTGTCTCAGATTTCGTTGAAAAAGATTTTTTCTTTGAATTTAAAAGAAAATATTTATGGCCTTTAGGCATCTACGGTTCAGACCGCGATAGGGGAGGGGAAAGGATGCGGGAAAGCGTCGGTCAGGGCCTAAGTTGAACGTACCATTCCGGCAGTCTCCAACACCAGTAAAATGCTAGATTCCATTTCTCTGTTCCCGAAATTACGAAGTATAGAAACGTGTAAGTGCTAAGTTTCTGTACATTGGCCTGGTTAGTAGAACTACATGTTGCTGTATTGCAGTAAGTCTGCTTTGCTCAAGTTTACTTTCTTCATTATTCTCATTAATGGAAGTTTATGTATGTAGAAATATAATTGTACGTTCCATAAATATTAATAGCATTAGTAGTAGATTTAAAGTGAAACTTGCAATAATTTATGAGCATCCATAAAGCAAGCCGATCATTCAGTGGCTTGTAATGGCCAGTCACTTGGTCTTTACCACTTTTTACATTACATGATAAACCGCATTCCACAAGATGTTTTGTGTTTAGTTATTATATATTCGTATGCAACAACATTAATCAAGAGTTAGGTGTAGATTATATTTTAAACAATATACTTTAAGCGGTCATTCACTGGACCAATCACCCTATATATAAGATTTGCAAGAGAAATGTAATATGCCAGAGTGTTGAAACGGAAATAAGGCATGTTTTAAGCATGGAAATGCGATATGAAATTAAACTATTTAGCTGCTTTAGCGTTGGGGTTAGGCACACGGAGTGAATGTTAAAAAGTCACTCATGTGCATCGCGTATAATGAAAAAATCTAACCTTACTTCAACTAATCTTTCTTCGCCTTCTCGACGTTGTGCTTTTTTTTTTTTTTTTTTTTACCAAAGTACGTCTCATAAGGTGACCCCATTAGCATTCCTCCCCATCCCACCATGTCTCTATTTGTTGATCAACTCTAGTGCGTATTTAACGAAATGATTTAAAAAAACGAAACATTGAAAATCACGTAATTTGAAGTTCATTGCGTACTTTATAAGTGAAAGATTAACTATTATTGCTACTTAAAACTTTATTTTTATTTTTTTCCCCGCCTGCGATTACATGTGGACTTCGACATTAGGTCCTAGTTTCGGCTTTTGGGATGCATTTTAGTATGTCACATCTATAGGAATGCAAACTCGGCATTTTGAGGCGATTTCAGTGCTCATGCAGAACTAACTAAAGAACAATATTAATCCCAAGGGCTTTCCAATAATTCCCTAACGTTTTCTACTTGGGTAGATGGCATACAGAGGAAGCAGTGATACACAATTGCAGCTCTAAAAAGGATGCGTTACACATGTATAATCAATCCCAGTTAGAGATGCAAGGTCTGGGGAAACAAACGACATTTCTCGTTAGGAACTTAGGACTTTTCTTTTTTTAATTTTGTTAAAAAAAAAAAAAATGGTTTATTTCATCTCTTCCACGAAAACACATTCCATTGCTGGCCTAAGGAGAAATAAAATCAAGACTTTTCGAGAATCAAAGGTAACAAAATTAACAGCTAGTATATTATTGGTACCTAAAACTTATTTCGAAACCCGTAGTAATTTTCACAAAACAGTACCACACATTATAATGGTGTATCAATGCACATTTCCAAAATCATGTATCATAATTTATTTTTTTGCTTTTCACATAATTTGGACCAAATTCATTGTGTATAGGTTGAATATTTTATTAGAGTCGTGTTTAATGCTGTAAAACGTAATTTATTTAGCACAATTGAATTACATACCATGCTAGGAATGCTCAAGTACATATAGGAAAGGCTGGATAGTAAAAGAAAAAAAAATCTCTTTAAACGGGTTAATCATGGTATAATTTTGATCCAGTTTGTTCATAAAACAAGACAGTTCCAATTCGCGCACCGATGTAATCTACGTTCTAGAGAAGAGTTAGTATCGAGTCTAAATGTCATAAACTTGTGTACTAAAATATCACGGAGCAGGACGTTTGGGCTCAAAACCGCTTATCTAAATAGGTTATAATGTATTTCCTAACTAGAGGCCCCCAAAAGGTTCGGGGCTTAAGAAGAACAAGAAAAAGAAAAGGTTCGAGATACCTGTACTAACACTGCGGATGAGTGTTATTGCATTTTGTAACCAATAATAGTCATTTGTCGCAAAATCCTTACAAATAATTAGTAAAAAAATACTGCTTCCAAACTTTAACATTGAATCTCCCATAAGGAAAATCAACTTTTGTGTTTACGCCCCACAAAAGGGGGCTAAACAGTGATTTTCTGTAATTTAGTTCAAAAAATGTAAAAATTCAGACATTTTTCAATAAATATGAAAATTGGCATTATTGTAGAAAAATGTATGACTTTTTTTTCAAATTTGTAATGTTATTTTAGTAAGGCACCGGCTTAGGGGGTAAAGGGGGCACATCATTTATTGGTGGAGCGTTATAAAAATTACAAATTTTATTTTGGGAAAGCCAATGAGCGTCAGATTAAATCTCAAATGTTACAGAATTAATGCTCCGATGCTCCTTGCATGAGCCAATGACTGATAGGAGGCTGCATCCCCATTGCAAAAACATTATTGTAGAAACATATTTGATTTTTTTAAAATCTCCAATAAACTGTAAATGAGTATCTTCTGTTAATGTAACAAATTATGCATATAGTTTCGTTATTGCCTCACTTAAATATAATCAAAGATTTTTTTTTATTATTTATTATATTTTCATTCCTATAGTTAATAGAAACGTGGTCTCCACGTAAAGATTCATGAACTTTGGGTATATACCCTGTTAAAACTTTTAGACCGCAGCACTGGGATCTATTTTTAACTGAAGATGCTCATTTACCGTAAAATTCTTGGACAATTATTGGAGAAAACTGCTTCCTAAATTAAACATTGAAATCTCCCATAAGGAAAGAGAAAATTTTAAGTTTCCGCCCCAAATGGCTCCACCCACACATGGATATTGTGCAATTATCACTGCAGATTTGAAAAAATTAGACATTTTTTCTAAAAAAATGCAAGTTTCACATTAACCGTGCCAAAAATTTAGTTTCCGCCTGTTGAGGACATTAATTGTGTAGTTGTTTACGTTATTTTTAGAGGGAGGATGGTGCATCCTACCAGTCACTCAAACATGCAAGTTTCATCATTAATTTTGTTAGATTTGCGATTAATTTGACACGCATTGCCATCCAACATTTTTTTAGAGGTGGGATTTATGCTCCCCTTTATGAGACGCTACCGAAATAACACTTGAAAGACAACTATCATCATAGTGGAGCAGTGTTAGTGAATTATCTAACTAAAAACACTAAATTACAGCAAAATTTTCACAAATAATCATTAGATAAAACTGCTTACTAAATTTAACATTGCATTTCCCATAATAAAATTAAAATTTTGTATTCCCGCCATCAAAGGGGGTCAAAACGGGGATTTTGTGCAATTTCTTCTGGCAATTGGAAAAATTCTGATATTGTGCTACAAAATGCCAAATTCTAAAGTAATTGTATTATGGAAACTTCATCTTCTGCCAGTGCTTTAGAAAATAACATGAGTTATGGAAAGTACCCCACCACTTGTTTTAAATAATTCATTTCTAGCAGAGATATTTGACAGCGAATTATGATATCGTAAGCTGGGCCATTAAATAACTCAGCTAAAATTGAATTCTTTAAAATATTTTCAACTTCATATCACAGTTCCATGAACACCAATAAGCCTACTTTACAAAATTGCAATATTGTCTTTCCATAATTTAAAAAAAAACGCATAAAGTTGTGGGGAAGCGTGAAAAGGAGCGTTAACGTCTGGCCTCGGTCCATGGTACGCCACTGCACGAATTTCACCACCGCCAGCCGAACCATCTTATAGCACAAAATCACGCACACAAGTCACCAATGTATTTTCTGCACACTCAAGCGAAACCAACTCTAAATAGAACACAAAATGAAAATGGAAAATGATGCAGGAACCACGAAAAAGTCTTAATGAGAAGTGACATTTAAAAATTAAAAGTTAGTAGGTGAGTTTTAAGTCTCATTTGTTTTCTTTATTCGTAAAATAAAGCATCCCTATTTCATACACAATAACCGTATGATCCCACTTCCCACACAATAACCTACTCATATGTACTGCACACATAAACAAGTGATAGAAATCGTACTATGGCCACAGGGTTCTAGTAAAAACAAATGCCTCGCGAGGAATAAGAATTAGTTGTTGGAAGTTGAGTAAGACTACACTATAACATGTTATTCCTTCTTAGAAACAACACTTGTTGGCTCCATTGGCATTATTTTTTAAAGAAATCATTAACTTAGGTGTAAGACAGATAAAATGAACTTAATTCAGCATGCGAACAAGACATAAATTAGTGCGATTTACTAAAGAGACTGTGAACACTTCTCCAACATATCTGGAGTGATCATTTCTACACTTTGGACAATTCTTTGTTTCAAGTCATCTACATTGTTACATGATTTCTGATAGACAATTTGTTTTAGGAATCCCTACAAGAAAAAATCGCATGGAGTAGAATCTGGACTTCGTGGTGGTCAGTCGACACTTGACGCCATAGAAATAAGTCGTTCCCGAAACTTCTCTTTCAAAAGCTGTATAGTCGTAGTTGAGCGATGAGGTGGTGCTCTATCAAAAAACATCACTTGAAACAAGAACATAGGGTTTTCATTTAACTTCTCAATGAACCAATTACAGAAATAAACTCGAGCAGCGTGGATTTCTTAATATTTAAGCCTAAGATTCGACGAACAAGGGACTTCCGCGGTGAACTAGTAACAGATAACAACACCTGTCTTTTTGTTTCTTCTGTAGATACACTTGGAGATCTTCCTGCATTTTTTCTAGATGCAAGATGGGCACTGTGAAAGCAATTGCTGCGGTACTGTTTGTACAAACGGTGAATTTGCATATGGCGCACTTTTAGTCCGGGTTCTTGAACTGTTCGGGGTCTTGTTGCTTTTGCAGATTTTCCTGATAAAATGTACCACTCAATTATATGAGCACGCTGGTCCTGAGTTAAACACTACATGATCGAAGAATACCACAGCATGAATGTCATCATCATCATCATATTCAGCCGTTTTCTATCCACTGCTGGATGAAGGCCTCCCCCTTTTCTTTCCACATATCTCGGTCTGCTGATATCCTCATCCATGTAGCTCCTGAAAAACGCTTGATTTCATCTACCCATCTTACATTTGGACGTCGTCTCGGTCGTTTCTTTTCTCTAGGAATCCACTGTAGTACATTTGTCGTCCACCTTCCATCTGTTCGTCTAGCTATGTGACCGGCCCATCTCCACTTCATCTTCTTCGCACTCTTGATTACATCCTCTACCTTTGTTTGTGCGCAAATCCATTCATTTCTCTTCCTGTCCCTCCTGGTTATTCCTAGCATGCACCTCTCCATTGCTCTTTGTGTGACTCTCAATCTTTGAGTCGTTTGCGCATTCAATGTCCAAGTTTCGCAGCCGTACATCATTACAGGTAAGACACATTGATTATAAACTTTACGCTTCAGACACATTGGAAGTTTGCTTTTGAAAATAAAGTGTAGTCTTCCAAAAGAACTCCACGCCATTTTACATCTTCTATTTATTTCATCAGTCAACTTTGCATTCGATGTTTTAAGCTGGCCTAGGTAAACATACTCATCAACTATGCCTATTGTCTCTCCGTTAATCTTCACTTCCTTCTTTGCAGCATGTTGGTTGTACATTACTTTTGTTTTACTTAAGTTCATTTTAAGGCCTATTTTCGAACTCTCGTTACTCAGTTCTTCCATTCTGGTTTGTAGTTCTTCTGCACTTGAAGCAAACAGGACTATATCATCAGCGAACCGTAAATGATGAAGATATTCGCCATTAATTTTAATTCCAACTTCATCCCAGTTTAAATTCTGGAACACTCTCTCCAGGACCGCACAAAACAGTTTCGGAGAAATTGAATCTCCTTGCCTTACCCCTTTTCCAACTTTAAATTTTTCACTGTCTTGATGCAGCTTAATGACAGAAGTGGCAGTCGAGTAAATGTTTCGCAGTAACTTGATGTATGCACTTTCGATGCCTTGATGTTCAAGTGATTTAAGTACTGCTGACAAGGAGACCGAATCGAAAGCTTTTTCAAAATCTATGAATCCCAAACATAGTGGAAGTTCATATTCATTAGTCCTTTCCATAACTTCATTCAATGTTTGTATGTGGTCCATTGTGCTAAATCCACGACGAAATCCGGCTTGTTCCCTTCCCTGATTAAAATCCAAGTCTCGTTCAATACGATTCAAAATAACTTTGGTGAACATTTTGTATAGGACTGACAGTAAACTAATTGGTCTGTAGTTTTCTACGCGTTCTTTGTCCCCTTTCTTGTACAACAAAATGATAACGGCATTGTTCCAACTTCTGGGTATTTCTCTCTTCCTCAAGCACATCGAGAATAATTTAGCAACTTCCTCTTTCATCTTTTCACCTCCCCATTTAAACATCTCTGCTGTGAGTCCATCTTCTCCTGGTGATTTTCCGTTCTTCATCCCTCGAAGTACTTTATCCACTTCTTCTTTCATTACGTCTGGGACATCAACATCAATTTCTTCTGAATCTTCATTTCCTAGTTCTTCCTCGGAGTAGTACAATTCTGTGTAGAAATTTTGAAATATGTTTATAATTTCTTCCTTATTTCGTGTTACGGTCCCGTCTGGTCTCTTAACTGCAATTATTTGCTTTTTCCCTATCATGAGCTGCTGTTTGGCTTTCTTCAGGCTCTTGTTTTCCTCGATTGTATTTTTAACAAGATTTTCGTTATATCTTCGTACATCCTCTCT
>JAGDQP010003460.1:0-93900 GCA_022664845.1 Lepisma saccharinum | reverse complement strand
ATATATATATATATGCGTAAGTGTCAGCTTTATTGAAGATACTTTCAAAATAGTGAAGACCAGTAAGTCGTAGGGAAAAATAAAACTGGAAAGATATTCAGGGACTCAAATTGCAATTGTGAAAAAAAGAAATGTTATAATAAATTAGAGCTTATGCTGACTTAAGAGACAATTCTCACAACAGAGACACTAATTTTGGTATCATGGTATAATAAAGTCGCCAACTATGGAGTACAGGAAATAAGTTCACGAAAATAAGTGAAAAAATACAAATTTATCAAAAAGTACTTCACTGATTCTTTTTAACATTATGTAAAATGAAATTAATACACAAGAAATGTATAACAGTAAGTAATCACACTATTTATTTTTGAAGGGCAGTTTTTACAATTTTGCAAAAAAAACCTGTTCCAAATGTAAAATACTCTGAAAAATCATTAAGTTACTTAATCATTAAGTTTGCTACACTGATATTTAACTTCTACTTACCAAAACCACAAACAAAATTGTGTCTTCTGCTCTTCAGTGAAACCACTAACTTTCTAAATATGCTGTTCCATATCAGCCCCCTCCCCCACAAGTATTCCATAATGCGTTACTTGCCATTTTGAATTATAATGATTCATACGTGTACCAAAATAACGGAACATTGAGGAGTGACTGAGGTTTTTCCAGTTTTTTTTCCTCAGTCACCCCAGATAAACACCGGGATGACACCTTCAACACAGGCACTGGCCGACACCTTCCCGAATTTTTCCTCTCCCCTATCCCGGCCTAAGTCTTATATGCCTAAAGGCTAAGATTCAAATAATGAAGAATAAAGATGGCGTCGTTTAAAATATATTTGCCTATTGTCAATTTTCTGCTATAAATTTAACTTTTAAATTATAATTGTTAGTGCCAAATTACTTTTGAAAGACGTACTTGTCGCAACCACGAAACTGCAAAAATGAAAACAAGATCACGGCGCTAACGTCGTCAATCCTACAACTTCCACAGCTACACACTCTAATACTAGCTTCAAGAAGATGACAATCACGTGGTGAAAACGGAATCAGTGTTGCAGTCTCTATTTCCGAAAAAAATAACCCGTATTCCTATTAAGTTCCTATTCCATGTTTGGCGACTCTCCGCTACGGTGATATATATATGTATTCACAAAATAGGAAGGTTGGTTGCGAAATTGACTTTACATGGCAATTAATGACTTTAAAAAAATGTCAAACTCTCTCTCTCTCTCTCTCTCTCTCTCTCTCTCTGACATCTTTGTCCAAACCGAAAAATGTATGGAAGGCAAACTTGATCTCAACGGAAACTCAGTTCCAGCTGACCTCATATTATTATTATTTCTTTGTAAAATATCTTGTTCAAACTTGAATGTTCTCAACTCGGAAATGGAAGCCAGAAAATGGTCAATCAAATATTTTTAAAGCTACACAAAGTGGATTTTTTTTCTTTCTGATAAATCATATGACTTGGCTGAAACGATTAAAAAATTTACAACTCTATCACCAGAGGGCATAAAAATACAGCACACGTGTAATTGAGATGGGGAGTTTGAAAATTGCACGACAAATGAATAGTGAAAAGAAGGGACCGTTAACGGATTATCTTCTTTTATTAAGATTGGTAAATAATTAAATCCATTACTCACACCATCCTGTGAACTCGAGACATCATCGGCGAAGTATTTGGTTATACAAAAACTTTGCTATCAATAAAATTTACAATGTTTCCTTGTGACATAATTTTTATAGCTTTGGATTATTATGTTGCATCTCATATTAAATACCTATGAAGTTACAACAATCTGATTCTCATGCATCAATTCGTGTCGTGCTTTCTTCAGTGAACCGTTCTTCCTCAAATTTTGCACACAAAAGTTTCAGTTTTAGTGATTTTATGGGAAAATATAGTTCCGAAATTACGTATTTTTTGATTTGGTCTTTTTCTTGCTCATATATGGGGACAAGTTTGTGTAACGTCACCGAACATGATACTGTTTGTTTTTTTGGTTTCCTTGCTGAAGTGATACACAAGACTGTTGCCAGCTTCAAAAAAAAATAGTGCAACGTGATAAGTAATCAAAACAATTTCGCTTTTTAATTTCTCACATTTACGTCACACATGACGTCCTTTATTACGATGCCGCCTTAACATTGAGCTCCGAGACTAAGCAGATTTCGGAATTTGTTCAAAGGAACCTGTTTTTTCTTCTTGTTTGATATAAATAATTACCTCCCGAAGTCTGCACCATTATTTCGGTGACACCCTGTATTTAAGGATCATTTATAAGATTTAAAGTAACTGTCATATTTTATTAATATTTTTTAATTTTCACATTAAATAAAATTATCTCAAATTATTGTATCTTGATCAGCTTCCTTCAAATCGGTTTTTGCTGCCGAGTACGCAAGCCACAAGTCTGGTCACTAATTTAACACACCCACGTTCTCCCCTTGTTTATTCGAAGTAACTGGAAAAGTGATCCACCACAGCAGGGACCATAACGTCAGTTCAGACATTTTTTTTTTTTTTTACCAGGATTAATATTCTCTGGTCCAGATTAATACCGTAGTATTAATGGTTTGATGTCTATTTACAAGTCGATTGACTAGAGAATGCTATGTACACGGCATACTAGCTTCAGAGGCACTAGTGTTGAATTAGGGTGTGATTTGTTGCGAAAATGTTCTTCGGTAGATGGTTAAGGATAATGTAAAGCAACGATCTGCAACAAAAGATGGCAGCACTACCTCCGTGTATATCTAATGTATTTTCATTGTTACACGAAATTTCATTGCTGCTCCTACAAATTCAAGTTTACAGAGTTCAAACTTTTAGGGAAGGAAATTCATAACCAATTCAAGAGAATGATAGATACCGATTTTTAATTTTCTTTTTTGTTCATTGTTGAAAGAGTTTCATTGTAATAGGTTTTGATATTCAAATCAACAATGAAGGGAAACGAAAATTAAAAAAATCGGCATCGATCATGCTCTTGAATTGGTTATGAACTTTCTTCCCTGAAAGTTTGAACTCTCTAGGCTTGAATTTGTAGGAGCAGCAATGAAATTTCGTACAACGATAAGAATACACTAGACATATAAGGAGATGGTGCTGCCATCTTTTGTTGGAGATCGTTGCTTTACATTATCCTTAAACATCCTCACAATTGCCGGCGCGGGCGTTCCCGTCCTTTCACCTATGGTTCACCAAAACCGTTGATGTCCGGAATTCACATTACTTGTTGTATTTTGCTGCTGTTGGCTGAGAGAAAATTACAAAATTATTGTTTAACTGGGAAATAAAGTGACCAATCTCTCTGGTGCTACAATCTAATCGTAGGTAGAGGAAGGTAAATGGAGTCAATGTCCAATGACTCCAGGAAGTACGCTTGTGCTCCGTGCTTACGTATTGCTTGAATAATCTGACTGTTGGGGAAAAAGACGGAAGAACGAACTACTTTTTTGGGAACGAGACGAGAGAAATGTGGACTACTCTCTATAATATATACGAGACGAGGAAAAATTTAAAAAAAGAATTGAGTAAAATTTCTAGAGTAAAACGGAAATGTATTCATAAAAACTGAAATCAGAGGCTTGATTTAGGTGGGGGGGCAGGGAGGCCATTGCTCCCGCCCTTGAATTTGAGAATATAAACGAACTAAATACTAAAAAAAAAAAACTTCGAAAAGGCAAGTTAAACCAACATAAAAACACACTGAAAAGTTAATCGTTGGACCGTGTCGCATTGCGCTAGCGCTGTTCATTGTTGCTACAAAACGACAACTGTTTTGAATAGTGATGTGTGCACAATTTGTGAAGCTCCATTTTACAAGTCTGACACACTACCCGTTGTCTCAAATATACTGATGTCCATGCAAGTATGGTATCCCGTAATTGCTATCCATGTCGAATAACATTCAAATAACATCTAACCTGACGCTCCTGTTTTAGATTCGGTTTTCGGACTACACTCAAAAAAAAAATATTGGTGTTTATTGCCACCCCAAAAGATGTAATAGAACACCTCTACCTCTACACCAATTCCAGTGCTGGGTAACACCAATTCTAGTGTTGGTTAACACCATCCGGGGTGTCCAACACCGTTTCCGGTGTTGACAAACACCTCTAGCGTTGTTCAGAAACACAGCTAAAAGTGTTAGTGAACACCTTCAGTGGTGTTTATAGAAACGAACATCGTTGGTGCTATGCGGCACGATTTAACGATCCATAAACACATTTTTCCAGCATTTTTAGATAATATGGATATCTCAAATGTTTTAAACTGTGAGTGAAAGAATTAGGCCAAGCAACAGGGAGCTAAAAATGGACTTACCTAAAAGAAAAGGAAGTTTTGAAAACTGGCAATTTGACTCTGTATTCTTACTGAGTAATATACTAAATAATTTACGACCTTGGTTCACTTCCGCTTGCTCCGCCATATTGAAAAAAATGGCGTCCCCAAAACTTTTTTTTTTTACAATTTCTCCTTTTCTGTATTCCACACACATCCTACAGTAGAGTATTCGAAGCGGTTTCTTATTAAGACATCTCCATTAGGCTTAGCCTGCATGTTTTGATTAATATATATATTCATTATCAAAATCTAGATGGAGAAGGTCTGTTGACGCAGAAGAATCCTCTTTCGTTTTCAAGTTGAAATATCAATTAATACATGTGGGCTAGACAAAGGCGGCGTTTGGGGGTGGCAACTGGGGCAACCGCCCCAGGCCCTGCGTTCCGAGTTGATATTTTTCTTACTCAATGATATAAAAGTTGATTTGTAAAAAAAAAGTTTACAAATAAACTAGTTTGTATAGTTTCCATGCGAAATGTAATGTGAAATGGAAATGAATAAAGAAGCACTTGTAATTAGCAATGCAGTTTTTAAAATATATTCTACTTTCTTTAAATAAATTATGTCGGATTTTTTTTTCATAAGAAACCGTTGTTCATTAAAAAGAGAATATTTAGTAATAAATTTAGGCTTAGGAATGAAAGAAAGAAGTGAGAGGAAGCATTTAGGGGGAAGTTGCTTACTGCTTTATCGGCTTTAGATGTAACATTTCGGCGCTCAGCGATTTTTACTTGTACTTTGGCCCCGCGGGATCATTATTGCCCTAGGCCCCGCGCTCACCTAACTCCGCCTCTGGGGCTAGACATACTTGAAACACCTTATTTACAGAATAACACGCCGAATACTCTATGTCATAATGGTATACAAAAGAGTGCCAAATTTCTAGATAATATGTTTCTTTATAATTTTTGTTATATCGATTCTTTTCGGGATATACTGACGAGAAGTTTGTTGTAAAAAGATGGATGGAGAGATATTGTAAAAAAGATATTGTAAAAAAAGATGGAGAGATATGCTGTTGAAGCGAAATATTGTAATATAAGTATTTCGACAGCTAGTTTTCTAATATGGCGGAGTCTGAGCCAGCACACCGAGGTCCCAAATTCAGTATGTTATTCTGAACATGGAACTATATATATCAAACTGCCAATTTTCAAAACTCCTGAATTTTTTTTTGTAGGTAAAATTAGGTATTGCTTGGGCTAAATAACATTGGCAAGAAATTGACGTAATGATGTATAGATGGCAGTGAAAGCAGATATGAAATGACTTTCATTTTTCGTAGTACGCTTAACAGCTTTTAACACCGAGTAGCAAGCAGATATTAACTATATTTTGCTTGTAAAAGTTGCTTCCTAGAATAAGCTGTATATAGAGAAAACGTTCACCACTTACTGCCACTGTAATGTAAGTTCGCACTACTTTTTTTACTTTTGGTAGCAAATAAAAGGATTGTATTTTGATCTCAGTCAAAATTTTCCTGTAGCTTCCCAATTCTTATTATTTTTATGAGCAGTTTCCAGATTTTAGATCAAGCACAGTACAAAAACCCCTTGGGGGTAAAGGGAAGAGTGACGCAAGAATTCTACTGACAAAAGAAGTGATATCCATTTTGCGAGTGACTTTTTTGTGCCACTATTTGTAATAAGATTAATAGACTTAGTATCCTCCCTTCCCCCATAGTTACAAAAATAAAATCACTGATATCACTTATTTTGTAACGCTGTCGATTAAAAATAAAGTACACAAAAGGTCGATTTTGGACCATGTTAGGCTCCATATCTCGAAATAGGTAACCCCTATTTAAAAAATAAACATTTTTTACCCTGGTGGAGCCCGCAATTGACCCCCAAACCCCCTGGTAATAACCATTTGGGGCTGAAACGAAAACACAGACAGAACGGCAGACAAACTTTTCGATCATTTGTGAAAATTCTGTGATTCGGCTAAAAAAAAAGTATAACTTTTGAACCTCTTCACCGATTTTGACGTGTTATACACCATTTAATAGGTAGTGAAGCGTATATTTCGATTCCGCAAGTTTCGGCCGCCTAGGCTATATGGTCTGGAGTCAGTGCTATCATCAGAAAAGTGATATTTTGATTTTTTTTTCCGAACAGTCCTAGGGGGGGTCCCAGGAAGGTCCTACAAATCGATTTTTTTGTGTGTCTTAGTATGGCAAAGAGCTTTCAAACGCAAATTCAAGCATCAAAGTCGGGCTTTTAGTTCGCTAGATTCGAAATTAGCTGTCTCTATGTGAGTGCCGCTAACAGACTCGTTTGTGAGCGTCACTAAAAGAACTACCGTTCTTTATGATTTGGTACTGGATTGTAATCTTACCTCTTGCCAATTCACAATTTATGTTTCCTACGCTGTCAGTAAATAATGCTTCGAGGATCTAATTTCTGGTCACTGAACAATTTATTTGTTTTTTTTCTTTTACCTGAAAAATGTACAGTAAATATTAAGAGAGTGGAAATTATACACTAATTCAGAAGGATATCAAAATAGATTAGATTGAGTTAGTTTCATAGCAGTATAATCGATGCTCTACTTTTAATCAAACCAAAATAGATTATTCCAAATCGTTTTAATACTCTATCCAAGCTACAACGAACACATTTGTATTTTCTCAAGCCATAGTATAATATTCTGTTCATGAATCGCAGTACATATTTACCATAATTGATGTAGTTACAGAATCAAAATCAAAACACGTGCTATTTAAAAACAAAAAGTTCGGACCAGTTGCATAAAACGCCTAGCTAATCCCGAGTTAATCTAATCCACGAGTTATTCTTGGGACGATAGATAAAATAATTATACGTAGTTTCCAATCGCCTTATCTCTTTCATGCCACCTGGCGTCAGTTTCGCCTAACTAGGAATAGAGTAATTCTAGGAAGTCATACGCAAAATCAACGATTTTAATGTATGGGGGGGTCTGATAACGCGAGGAATCAAATGCTCAGCTTACACTCCATACATATCCCCTTTTTAAAAACGAATGCAGATATAATTATTGTACAATAGCATTATTTAATTTCTCTATTTTTAAAAAATATATTTTTATAAGTTGAAATTTATTATTAATAATTGCTTTCTTGAATTTTTCGTAGATTATCTAAAATTAGTGACCATGGGTTAGGGTAGGTTGGATGTCAGGTTCGCTTATGTATCTTGGCACTTTCGTTTCGTTCTTCAAAATACATTTCTATTTGCCCACATTCGTTTCTTGCATTTGTAGTGACCATGGGTTAACGGAGGTAAGGTAACGTCAGGTTCGCACAAGCAGATAGAAATGTATTTTGAAAGAAAAACAAAACAAAACGAAAGTGTAAAGATACAGAACCTAACATGTCCTTACCTAACCTACCCTAACCCATGGTCACTAATTTTAGATTATCTATGTAAAATGTAAGAAAGCAATTATTAACAATAATTTTGAACTTATAAAAAAATATATTTTTTAAGAAAAAAAAAATGAAAAAAAAGTTGCCCCTGCCGGGACTAGAACCCGGGTCCTTTAATTCAAGATGCCTTAATCACCAGGCCACCAAGGGAACATTGCAAACGATGGTTTGTTCGTTGTATTTACGGTGCGAACATGCGAAATTGGGAGCCGGTCAATTAGTTCGTACAAAAATCTGCGTGTCATACCAAGCACAATCCCTTCAAGAACACGTCCCAGTCGTGATTTTTTTTTTTTTTTACCAGTCTAGTTTTTGAGACTCTTCGCATGATACTGTATGCGCTTTTAATTATCTCCAAGTCCATATTTATTTACACACATTACACGTTTACATTTGTTACTCGCATAAAAAGTTCTCTAAAATTTGGTGGCTTATGAGGCCACCTGAAGAATTTTGTAGTGGCCATTTGTAATTACTGGTGGCCTTATATAATACATTATGTTTTATTGACGTTACATGGATGTTATATAATATCGAACCATCATATTGGAATTAGCCAAGAGTTAGGATGAATTAGCATGAAAATAAAATAAAAAGCAAAACAGTCCTCCCTTCTATACTTTTCCTGTTTTCCACGAATGACTTCTAAGCCAGAAGTGCGGTTTTCCTTTCTTTCCAGTCTAGAACTGGTGGCCAAAATTGGTGGCCGTAGCGCCCCAATTTTCCGTACTCTTTAAACTATGCTCGCACATCTTCCACCCTTTCCACCCGGCATTTCCAATAGTTTGTTTATTGTCTCGCCTGTAATATTCATCTTAGTCACCAGTTTTTCGCATTTTTTCTCAAATTTTATATTGCTTCTGGCAAAATAGCGTATTTTCCGTGAGCTGTCAAGTCGCCAGTTAGCGACATGCAGAATTTCAAAAAGCCCTGAAGCAGTGGAGCGTAACAGTAAAAGCACAAAGTAAATACGTCTGGTCAAGAAGTCAGCGTAATATACTTACGGAATCAAAGATCCTCACAATTTTCTTCTTTGAATTCACAACTTAAGGAATGAACAACGTTGCTTTGTGTGTGTGTTCTTAACGTTGAAAAATAAAACAAAACTTGTTAAAATACATTAGAAGACAGAATGCAAAAAAAACGGGGGGGGGGGGACAGAAGGTAAAATAGGCAAAAAAAAAAGGCAAAATGAAAAACCTCCTTAAACACTCCCACGATGACTAAAAAGGTTGCATAATATTTAGATGCTAATAATTCGTTACAAAAATGGAAAAGCATTTTGCTAAACTTCTGTACTGTACTCATTACACATCTTCTGTGTGGAGTTAATTTTTCTCATTCTTCATCATTTCCACATTTAGAGAGCTTCCTTCTTCACTATTTCGTAAAATACATATTTTCGGTACATATAACACAAAACTTTCAATCAATCTATATTTTTTATCAACTCTTTGTGTCCAGAGAAAAAAAAAAATTCTTTTCAGTGAATACCTCTTCCTCCATTGATGTTACATTGTTTATCTTATTTTGACATTTCATATTTTCTCTTATAATACGTTCTTAATGCTTGAAAGCAAATGCCTGTTCTACACTTTCTTTTCCAATCTTCATATTTGTTGTCATTCTAATTGTTCCAATTACCATCTTTTTCGTTATGTTTATTTTACTCCATATTTTTTACATTTTGTTTACAACAGTTTTAACATCTTCATGTGTGATGTAACATTCTCTACAAGCAGAACTATCTGAAAATCTAACACGATTTTTTTTTTTGGCCCCGCTAATGGTAACTTCTCCAGTTTTGAAACATGCATCCCTTTATATAACTTCTTCTACATATACAGGGTGACTATAAAGTCTGTTCCAGCACTTCTATCTCCAGAAGGAACGGAAATAAGAAAAAATGTTCATATAGGGAAATCCATGATTTTCAGTTGGTAATATTTTTTCGTTAGAAGATTTGACTTCTGATCCCGCCCCCTAGGGGGGTACGTGGGGGCAATTCAAAATCTTTATATTGCTAGGAGGTCGGGTAATATATTGTGAGAAAGGTCTGGATGAAATCAAAACTTTGGATCAAACTCCGTAACCGATATATTACCCCTGTTCAAAATTGTAGGGGGAGTCAAAGTTTGAAATGACAGTTTTATGATTAAGTTTTTCTCAAAATATAAGAATTTAACAGGAGATTACAAGGTAACAAAGTACTTCTGTCGTAAAGATATTCTATATGCTTTCGTTTTTTTAGGTAATTTGCCCCCAAAAGTTTCCAAGGTTCCACGAGAAACGTGGTATTTTATTCCTAATATTCTATTATTTTGAGGATCTGTTTTTTTAGCTAACTTGTGTAAGACTCTTGCAAACCTGAGCAAATAAAAGCTGAAGAAATCATCTTTTCCGAAAATTGATGTCTTGCCGTGCTGAACAGAACCCCGAGCTGCTTCAATTTCTTCATCAAAACCTTTCTAATGACATATTACTCGACTCTCTTCCAATTTGAAGTTATTTTTCAGTTTCCCCTACTACACCCTCCCTTGGGCTGGTTATAGATTGATTTTTCTTTAACAAAAAATGTTAAAACCGCCAAAATAATGGAATACGTTTTTCACCTTTTTCTCATATTCCCATTCGTTCCGGAGATACAACGATGAAGTATGTTTTATGGACACTCTGTATATTTAATAAAGTGGGTGAACCGAGACAACAATTCTGTCTCACTTCTCAACGTATTAGCTTTTCGTTCTAGGACGCCGTCGTCCTTAGTCGCTTATATAAACAGGGTGCCTTGTAAATCTTTGTTCTTTATATGACCGGATACGGGGAATATAATCTTAAGTAAAGCAACTCCCAGCGTATCTACTAATCATGGACGTAAGAATATAACAGAACTCGTAACAAGCAATTCACTCAATGTTATAAAAATGGAACGACTGAGAGTGCTGTTTGTCATTCCAACATGGCGGATCGCGCATACTTCCTGGAAAGGAAGCAGACGATATTGTGAATGTGCAAATAAATTTTAATTATCTAAATTTGTCCTTAACTACTAATTATTACAAAATAAGTGTTATTGCAATACACTCCCTTCTCAAGAGCAGTGATCATTCAAATCTTGAAACCTGATATTATTTCACTGTTATTATTGAAGAAAGAACTTAAATATTGCTTACCTGTTTATCCTCACACGTACCTCTTGGTCGGCTTCATCAGACGCAACCTTCACATACCTTACATTATTTCCCATAAATTTAAAATTTGTAATTAAAAGTGGCTCAATTAACATTACTTGTTATGGCCAGTTACAATGTTTTGGTCAATGCAACATGGCGGCAAGGCGCACTTCTGGCCCATAAATTTTGGCTCGTTACCAGTCCTATTATATTCTTACGTCCATGTTATTAATACATCAGAATTGCTGTAAATTGTCCTACTAAACATTTATTTTGTATTTGGATTTATCTATGGCCACTAGACATCTAGGGCTCTTGCCGGGATAAGATATTTGAAAAGATGTTGGAAACAGATGGCTAGAGCGTAAGTTGAAGGTACCATCCCAGCACCTTCCGAATGCGAATTCATCGCTCTGCAAACTGGGCTGCCGTATTTAGTTTCACGGATATATGTATGTATAATGATTTTCAGAATTTCAAAAGAACCTACAACAGTTTATTATTAGTAACTTTTCTCAATTGACATTTAATCCCCCCCCCCCCCCAAAAAAAAAAAAAAGGCACAAAATGAAACGATGGAATAAACTTTTCATCAGAAGAAATTGAAAACGTAAGATTCAATGCTCAAGGATTTCCGTGACGCTCTCTTCCTGCACATGATACATTTCATTACCATCTATACAACTTCCAATGGTAAATAAAACAATATTATAACTAAATGTAGTTTGTCATTTTTAACATGTATGAAATGAAATACACATTATACTCATACATAGATTAATATCTATCACGCACGTAAGAGATCTCATCCAACTTCCTATTAAGTACTATTAGGTTAAAGCGAAAGACAATTATCAATATACTTCCTAATTGTTTTAGTAATTCGAATTGCACATTAAATAAATTCTTCTTTCCAGGGACACTACTGAGCAAAAACTCAAATTTCATTGATCAAAACGGCATGATTTATACATATTTTGAAATAAGAAATTTCTGTTCAATTATATTTTAGCTAAATAAAGATTGCTTTATTTATAGCATTAGCATTAAACATGCTTGCAACGATTTTATTCATTTGAAAACATCAAATATACTGCCATCTGGAATTTTAATTATCATTTTACAGGTTTCAGATAATGTTACATGAGATGTCGCTAGAGGGTACTAGATACTTTCAACCGCATAAAAGAATCCAATTTACTATAAAACCATGATGTTAGATACATATTATTGTGTTTGTACTTGAATTTTGGCTAGTGTGGTCTCGCCATATTTACCATTATTTCTTTGGTGTTAATTTACCATTTACCATTTACCAAAAGTTGGTGCTAATTTTTTTCAACATATTGTGCGAGTAATTCCTTCATCATCTCAACAACAATAAAATCTTAGGAAAAGAACGAGAAATCTGTTTAAACCCGTTTCATAAAGGCAATAAACCTACTTTGCTAATTACATAAGAACATCTGATAAGACTTCACAAGATTTCTTTTAAAGATAGCTTCGCTCTGTAACCGTATATTAGCCATTTAACACATTCAAGTGTTTTAGCAAGTAGATCCTTACACCTATCCTACAGATGTTTACTAAAGTATTAGATGCTTATCTCTTTTCATTTATATGGCTTCTTCTTTAGTGTCACTGCATAAAATTAATTATCAGGTAAGATGTAGAACGGGTTAGCAGTTAAATATCTTTTAGGCTCCATGTCTGCCAAACAAAATAAAAACAGCAGTCCCAAAAGTTATGGAGCAGAACGTGTGTTTGGTTGCGTATCTTTTTTTTATATATAAGGTAGAAATAGATCAGCTGTTTTTTAGAGAACGCAGACTCAGATGAGAACGTTTTAATAGCTTCCAAAACTGTTCAATATTAAAAACATACCGGCTAATGATTCTTGTAAGCCTCACTTAGGATACCTCTATGCCCGAGTAAAGCCAATACACTTTTCCTTATTGACCAATGAGAAAGCATGTATTTGCACACTAAATTTGGAAGGGCGGAATATATCATCTTACGTTTATGGGCGGATTTATGGGGTTATGGAGGGCATTGCCCCCCCCCCAGTCATTTCAGAATTACTTTAAATGTATCATTCTAAACAATAGCTTTTAAAGTAATTGCCCCTCCCAGGGTCTCGCTCCTAAATCCACCCCTGCTTACGATAGAAGAAGGAGGGACCACTCTTTTAGAGCGGGTTTTCATAGGAGAAAGGAAGGCAAATTTCCATTCGTAAAAAAAGGTGTGATCTATGGTAACTCATTTCCATACGAATGTAAAATCTTTAGATAAATTGTTAACCATAGTCCATGGAATTTTTTACTCTTTTGACTGATAACGAAAAAAAAACTAAAAATAACTACTAGAGAGTAATTATTCATAAGTAGTACGGAAAAAGAGTAATGTTCTTATGAATGAAAAAGAACTTCTCCATGTGAATTGAACCCGGGTCACTCTGCCAGTGATCAAAAACTCTAACGCCTACGCTAGCCGGGCAACTGCAAGATAACGCATTCGAACGATCCTTATCGTCCCGTCAGATAAGCGTTCCAATACGTTTATTGTATCTTTCTTCCTCCTAACATCTTCTGATATGTTATTTTCATTGAGAAAAGTTATCAAGTCTTCTGTTGTCATTTTAAACTAAAAACAATTAACTTAACACTAGGGTTTCGTCTTTTGATATCATTCCCGGTAAAAAAAAGGGGGGGATAATGAAGATTACCCAGAAAATATTTATCTCATGAATCACAAGGTGTAGAGACATGACTGAGGGGTCGTTGAAAAGGTCTTGGCTAGACTAGCTCAGAGCCATCGGAAAAGTCATGATGAGTGCAGTAGTTCAGCGTTGCCAACCTATTTTCAAATTGTTTTTATTCAGTTAGACCTAGCTTGCCCAAACTTGACATAAACATTATTTAACACAATAGAAAAATGCTGAAAGGGGCTCAAGTTCCCAAACACCCCACTTGCCAGCGTTGCCAACCTAGTTTTTAAAAATTGCTTCCATTATGTTAGACATAGCAGCACGAAACTTGGCATAAGCATTATTCGACGCGATAGAAAAGTACTGTGAGTTTACCCGCACCTAAGAACTACATATGTCAGTGTTGCCAACCTATTACATAAAAATTGATGCTTGCTAGACTAAAATCTTTTGAAGGGACCGGAGCCTTTGCGATTCTTAGTAGAATCGCTCTAACTTGTTTTTTTTTTTAAGTCTTACTCTTTGTTCTTATCCACACATTACACTCACGTGCATCAAGCAAAAAGATTTTAGTAGTCTAATACAAAAATAAATCAATTCATATAGGAAAATTTGTAAGCAAACATACAAGTAAAATCAACTTGCTTGGACTGACTTGTTGATACAAAAGCGTGGGTGGAAAGTAGTTCCTTATTTTCAAACTGTTGTTGCTCCTAAACTATTGAAGGCAGAACCTTCATATTTGGTACACATATGGTTTATTGAATACCATTGCCTCCCCTAAAGCTACAACTCGATATGCGCTCCAGAATTAATTACACACTTTCTTAAACAAACCGGTATGTCTTCTTCAAGAGTTTGAGGTTTACTGCGATACACTTCTTCCTTAGCCCCACCTCCATATAAAGAAATTACACGAATGGAACTCTCACACATTACACCCTTAATGTTAGGAAATGAGCGCTTCCCAGGACGCTGGATAGGCCTCCGAGATCCGACACAATGGCCAGCACGAAGCCCAGACCTTACCCCATGTGATTTCTTTTTATGAAGATGGGGATAAGGAAGAAGAATATCGCAGCAAACCTTGATGAACTTGAGACGAGGATCCGTGAAGTCACGAACCGTGTGCCTGCTGAGCTCTTAAAGACATACCTGTTTATTTAAGAAAGTGTGTAGATAATTCTGGAGCATATATCGAGTTGTAGCTTTAGGGAAGGTATTGGCATTCAATAAACTATATGTGTACCAAATATGAAGGTTCTGCCTTCAATAGTTTAGGAACAATAACTGTTTAAAAATTGGGAGCTACTTTCCCACCCTATTATCCACATTAGAACAGCACAAATATGTAATTTAAAATGAGATCATACCGGTTTGAAAATAAGATCAGTAATCGTATTTCCAAACCATCATCTTCTCATTTTCAATTTAATGAGAATGCTGATGTCTCATTTCAAAGAAAATTGTTTCTCCTTGCACAGATAAGAATTTGTTTTTTTTTCATTTTGAAGAAATCCATTTCCACTGTGTAGTATTTCCCAAACGTTGCATATTTACCTACACGAATCGGTAAACTATATAAGAGTAACAGAGTTAGTTGTTTATGGCGTACGTCACTAGCTTGAAGATTTAACAGACTACTGATAACTCGGTTGTGCTAACCAAATTTCCTTCTACTGACGAAGGCAAATAAAATTTTACCAACAACATTGGTTGCAGAGAGATAACCTTAAGAAAAACAGTAGATTATCCACAACCATTTGGCCAATGATTGAGCAAAATTTTAAATACCTAAACATCGAGTTTCATTATAGTTTGCAAAAACAAATTCAGTGCAAGCAATCATAAATCTTGTGAAAGGAACAAATGGTAATTTAAAACATTACCACGAGATGGGCCCTCTATTCACAGAGAAGGAATCTGTATAAAGATATATTTTTGTTTGAGTTTAGTTTTTTAAATTATACACCTTTTAAACCTAGAGTTACTACGGTGAAATTAAAGCTTTTATATACACACAGCGAAAAATAATTAAGTTAGAAGAAAGCGTATTGCAAAACTGTTACAATTGACACGTGTGCTTACACATTTTAAATATTTCCAAAAATGCGTTGGCAAATAGAAAAAAAATCTTCATAATGAGACGTATACTTTATTTCATTGCTCTGAAAAACAGTGCGGAATAGAACGAAAAGCCTGAGTAGTAATTACACATCTTGCAGCACCTTTATGCACCTAAAGATCAGCATGAAATAACCTTAATTATTTTTTCCCCCTTAAGATACACACGTGTGTTGTTGTATTTGAGAGGAGTTCTTCGTGAGAATTATTCTTGGCTGAGTGCGGAAGGATGCAGGATGTTTAGGAGGCTGTGAAGATGTGAGTGTATAGGGGCGGAAATTTTGGTTCAATTACCTGCTTTTCTCTTACGGGGGGGTTCATTTTTTTTTTATTTTCATGAGTTCTTTTTGCTTGTCTGCCGAAGTTGGTCATACACGAGATCGCTCACCATCATTTTCATCACGTTGTAACATCAACTGTGACAGACATCTTTCTTTTCTGCTAAACGGTTTTTTCGCAATTATTGAGAGCAAGTTAAAATGTAGACAAAAGTGTTATGACAGTGAGGAAACTGAGAAACGGACCGGCAGGGGGCGGGAGGAATGCATTTGTCCCATATAACAAAACGTCCAAAAACGAAAAATTCTTTTCGCTTGCGTACGATTTATGTCGTACAAATAAAACCATTTGTCCTGATTTCCACCAGTTTTCTGTAAGAAGTCTTCAGGCACGTTGGATGGCTGTTGCTGCTAAGCAACATTGAGAAACTAATTATTTATAAACTTTAATTCAGAAACAATGTTACGTTGCACCTCATCAACAGTGTTGCCAGTTAGTTTATTTTCATGTTTATTAATGAGTTCAATTCCACAAAGTACCACAGTACAATTACCTACAATAGACTGGCGGTCACTCAGTAATTTCGCATCGTCTTCGCGACTTGGTGATCTTAAAATTTTAATTAACGTACTTTCAGAGTGTCTAAGGAAAGATTTTACATTGTGTATCAAAGTGAAAGCAGTTTCAGCCTTCGATCAAGCGGTAAGAGCGGGAAATTTGCCTCTGACCGATACATTGACGTTTGTGCGCATAAATGCAGACAATGAATCTTCAACGACTCCACCATTGACGGAAGAAGAATTAGAATCGAATTTACCTCGAAGTTTGGACGACAAAGATAAAAGTTTGGACTATATGCTTATGGGACGATTGAAGAAGTTTCTGAAAACGCATGCCATAAGATATTCGTTAGATTATTTAGTTCCTGGAGTGGCGCTTAAGTTTTCCAAAAGACCTGGGGACAATGAACTAGTGGACATGTACTTGGAATACGGACAGAAGCCGAAGGGTAAAGCTTACTCAGAAGGACGTAAGTATTCGTTTTACATATATATATATATATTTTAAATAAGTTCCCCCAAAGCTTTATACCATTACACACCTTTTTGACACATTCTCAATACTTTGTAACATAATTAAAATAAACTACTTTAGGTAAATTTTGTATTCAATATTAGGTGTGTTCCAAAAGCGTTTGTACGGATTAAGTGTTTCTAGGATCTTCCCTTTAGAACACACAATAATAAAAAGTTTCTTAAAATTAAGGGGGGGAAAGCTGTTATCTGTGCAGTGAGAAACAATTTTTTTTTGAAATGAGATTTCAGCATTCTCAGTTAGTTTTAAATGAGAGTATTTAGATTTGTAAATAAGATCAGTTATCAGCATGTTCTCATTTTCAATTAAATGAGATCTCATTTCTAAGATAACTGTTTCTCAGTGCACAGATAAGAACTTTTATTTTCTCAATTTTAAGAAACTGTTTCTTTACTGTGCACTTTAACAACATTTGATCAAGCTCTTTAACTACTTTATCTAATCAAGAATATTTCAAAGGTGTTGAAGAAAGTCATTTTATTCATTGCAATGTGTAATATCTATGATTATTGTACAATATCGTTGTATACTGAGATTCTGAGAAAATGGATGATGGGGAATTTTTTATAGTTTCGAAATCGAAATATTGTGACATCACCAAAGTAAGATACATTGGAAACAACAATTTGTGGCATTTTAAATTGGTGACAAAAATTGGATCATTATTTACATATCGTACAGTTTGGGTTAGACAAAGAAAATGTGCCACTGACCATTAGCTTTCAATTTGTGTGTACAATAAAAAAGATGGACCGGTCGAAGATTATTATTGTTGTTAATGTAATGTAACCAAACTTCACAATGATGTAAAGAAATATGGTACGCATAAGGCTTTAACCGTATTAGAATATTATATCCCTTTCCGCCCCTATGGTAACGATGCTCGCCTTTGTAGGAACGGTTGATCTTATTACAGCCAAACTTATTAAGTAGTTATTAGTGGATTGGAATCAACTTGAAACTGCAGGACATGTAGTTAGAACGTTTTTATTGTCTCTTTCTGAAGATAGTGTCTTATTTTTATATGTTCACTTTAATCACACATGTTCGATCGGAGCTTCTACACAATTGTTTATAATGTATTAGTTTACATCTAAACTCCTTTGTTATGTGATAAGGCTTCTCACCTTTGGTGGCGCTAAATCTTAAAATCAAACTGGCCTTCTGAGAGGACCGGGTATGATTGCAACAGTAGTGTCTTCCCGGTACGCTCTTGTCAGGCTTCTAGGGAGAATATTACTACTGTAGGGCATCGAATGAAGGTTAAAAAAGGTAAAGCTATTCCTGCGCGATACGCACGCATCGTGAACGGCGCATGGGGGATGTGAAGGTAGCGCCGAACATATTCTTGACCTACGGTACGTAGTGATGTAGTCAGTCCCACGCTTGACCGCCTGTGCCTTCCCAAGGTGCCCAGGAATACCAAGGACACTCTGGTACTCAATTTGATAGGAGGATCAGTGCACCTTAAAGTGCTAGGCATGGGAACACTATGAGAAAAGTCTCCAGCGTCCTGGCCGGGATTTGAACCCAGGCCGCCTGATTTGTAGTCAGAAGCGCTACTGCCTAAACCACGGCAAACCCTAGGGCATCAAATGAAAGTCCTTAAAAATCGATTGGAAAATCCAAATAGCCATGAAGCTTCACTGAAGCACCTTTTAGTCTCATAAACACACACTACATCTATGTAAGTAGTTTGAAAGTTTTTTACTTTTATGTTCTGTGTTATTATTTTCTTTTTTGTAGCCCATAGATGGCAGTACGTCATGTCGTAAAGTTCCATAACCCTGTTTATTATTTGAAGAAATTTCGAAATAAAAGAATTAGAAGCAGCTGTCTTAAAATAATAATTTATCTATACAATTTTGGTTACAATTTCAATATTTTGTATTCTAATTACACTTTTCTTTCACTGTTTCACCGGTAATGCAGCAAGAAAGAGGAAATCTGAACACAAGAAGGTTATTCCAGCTCAAATCGTTTAATTTTCATTAATTTTTCGGGTCTTCATAGATTTGAATGATTTTCTATCCTCAAGAAATATCACTTTTGTACTCTTTCCCATTCCAGAGATGTCAAAGTAAGGTAGAAAATAATGATATTTTCGATTCGCAACTGTCGTTTAAAATAGCGGAGTTACATAAATAAATGTATAATTTCTGTTCTTATTGTCCATATGACTTGAAATTTTGGCAGGAATATCTCAAAGATACACTTTCTTCCTGCTAGTTCAGAGGATGTATTTGCCGGCCAGATTTGATTACAGGGTTTCTAAAATAGGCGAAAAATTAAAAAAAAAATATATATATTGTATCTCTTATTGATGAAATATTAATTAATTTGTTGGCAATGAATGACAGTAATAACAATGTTCCTAATAAGAGTACAGTGGAGGTTTAGTGAGATCAGTTTCAACTTTGTTCCAATATTCCTTCTTTTTATATATATATATTAAATATCTTAAATAAATTGTGCATAACACGTCATAGTAGAACAACAATTATTTTATTGGTGTTGATAAATAATAAAAGTACAAAATTATTGTTCCTAAGCCACGAGGCAATTGTAGAGATTCATTGCTAAAAGTTATAACAAATTGTGAATGTTCTGATATTCAAAATCTAATTAAAATATTCGAACCAAAGCGGGTGGTCCAACGAAAAGTTTCCATCCTCCTATTTGGTTCTCTAGTGGTTTGTTTGAAACATCCCGAAATACGACAACTTACGGGACGAATTACTGACAAATTATTTTAATATTGCATCTCCATTCTCTGTGGTCTAGTGGCAAAATCTTTAATTTTCTTAAATAGCAACATGGGCTCTAATGACACATCATTTGAAAGCTCCTTTGATTTCATTTATAAAATGTTATTATTTTGGAATTTCACCCACCCAATACTTTGAGAGAAATCGCGTTTGAAATGTATTCTAATTCCACATTGGAAATTCCCAAAAATATATTATTTTTCCCTATTAAACTTTATAAATACTCTTAACTACCCATTATAAATGGGAAAAGACATCAGCAAGCTTCATTGTTATCAATATGAAGCGTATAGCCCAATCATCAGAGCCAGATTTAAACGTCTAGGTGTCCTAGGTTCATGACTTTCAACACGCTCCCCCATTTCTGTCTGCGCTAAAACTAATGGGTTTTCTGTACAGGAGCACGGGATTTTGAATTTATCCGCTAGGTAGCTCTAGCATAGACCTCATATTCTATTATGAGGTCGATGTGAGAGCAAGCTAGCGGATGAATTCAAAATCACTTGCTCCTGTACAAACAAACAAAAACTAGTCTTGGCGCAGACAGTAATGGGGAAGCGTGCTAAGTCTATTATGAGGTCTATGGTAATAGAGCTAGAAATTAGGATAGAAATAGAAGGACGTGCGACGATAAAAGATGGTTAGGATCATGGGATTGATACCATAAAATAATACATCCTTTTCAATTGTATCTATTTGAGTAAAATATGATTTAAAGTTGCACCTTAGACGCGATTTATATACTTATCTGTTGTGTAATGTTAATTATCAGGCAACGAAGAGGCTTGAAAATCAGTTTTAAAAACTTTTGACGTTTCGATAATTGTATCTTTTTTCTCAAAAACAGAAACGCTGTTTCTTTTTTCTAGCTTAACCTTTGAAAGTTGAAAAAAGTATTTTCAAACTATTTACAGCAAACGTATTGAGTAAAACAATTTCTGGTTTCACTAGAATCTTGCTAGAAATGGCTTCAAGTAAAAAAAATGGCAGCATAATAAATTATTACATACAGTATCTTAAAAGAAAAAAAACTGTTTTCTTGTTAACGAGAACATTTTGTTTTTCCTCTGAAGATTTTTTTTCGATGCTCCATTGATTGACCTGTTTTTCTCTTAACGTCTTTTTGTAGTCTTGTCTTTTGGTGTGCACTGAATCTTGGCAAATTTAGTCTTGTTAGCGACGAAAAGATGTCTTCGTTTGATCATCCAAATTATACTGCCCGACTTCTAATATCTTTTAGGAGTGATTATGCAACTTTAGAGAAAGAAGAGTACAACACAATTACAAAACAGTGTTTTGAGATGGAGTAAGTTAAACCAGGACTTAGACAAGTTATCAAGTTTTCTTTCAGAAGGTATTTGTACAGTTACGTGGCTGGGAAGATAGTATACTCTGGGGATATTTGTGTGTGTGTTTTTAGTATATGAGAATTTGTATGGTACAATACGAAAACACGGTTTGTCGGGAACGATTTTCGAAAAATACATGAATTTTTCGTCAGTTTCAAAATAAATTATATGCAAGTGAGTGTGTGTGTAATTAATTCTTCATAGTGTAAATATAAAACGTTTCTGGACTGAACATTTTTTGTTGTATATAACCATTGAAACGGCGGACATTAAACGGTCTTATCAACGTTTGATCAACGTGTGTTACTGTGGCGGTGTTGTACTGTATTTGCTCTCTACCTGCACTCTATATCTTAATAATAATGGTAAAATTAAAAAAAAATGTCACTGTATTTGAAATCGCTTAGAACTTGTAACAAATCGTAAATTTAGTTTATACAAAATTTCATTTATCTGGAACGGGTTCGGTAGCTTATAAAATTTCTGAAAGTCACGAATCGCTGCTTACGACTATGGAGAACAACAAATAGTCATACCTTGTACAAATCAGTTGTCACGGAGTGACCGTAGATCAGTTGGAAGAGCATTAGCTTCGGATTTCGGCCATCTATACCTTGAAAGTACGGCCATCTACCAGGACTATACCTTGAAAGTACGTCTTGGCAGAGTATAACTTTCCACATCGTCTCTTCTTCCGTACCCAGATCTGAACAAAAGGTGTTTGAAGGTCATAAATATAATAAAAATTCAATCCAAATTTTTAACACGAAGCTCTATTCAGTTTATTCAGGGGAACATCGGGATTATTCTTAAATTAGAAACTCTGGTCACCACCTTTTAATTCGGTTCTTTGAAAGCTGGAACTAACCTATAATTCAACGTAATCCTTTTTAACATTTCCTTAGACCTCAGTTTTTAGTGGTTCAACATATCAGGCCTCGAAATTGCTACTTCAAAATTTTATTCAAAAACTTTCAATTACTCAGTTTCTTGCATGTTGGCCAATTGGGGAAACCAATCGTGTTACCTCAGTTTATTACTTCATAATAGCTGATTCGGAAACCAATTGAGGGGTACACTCAAAAATTTTTTGGTGTTTATTGCCACCCCAAAAGGTGTAATAGAACACCTCTACCTCTACACCAATTCCAGTGCTGGGTAACACCAATTCTAGTGCTGGTTAACACCATCCGGGGTGTCCAACACAGGAGTGTTAAAGTACACCGCTAGAAGTGTTAGGGAACCTTCAATGGTGTTTATGAACACTCTTAACGGTGTTTCTGAACACCGGTAGAGGTGTTTGTCAACATCAGAAACGGTGTTGGACACCCCCGATGGTGTTAACCAACACTAGAATTGGTGTTACCCAGCACTGGAATTGGTGTAGAGGTGTTCTATTACACCTTTTGGGGTGGCAATAAACACCAATATTTTTTTTGAGTGTACACGGAAGGAAGGTACTAATCGACGAAGCTTCCAAGAGAAGCGTTTGAATATTTATTTCCGTATATAGGCTTTTGTTAAACATTTATTTTCTATACGTATTTACTCTGAATGTAATTTTATCCTCTCCCAAAATGATGTTTATCTTAAAGAACTGTTGAATACCAACAGATGGTGCCATGATCCCTTTTTTTTAAATACTGTAATACGATCTTTCTTTCTCTACACCCTTCAATTGTGGTTTTCCCTAAATATGCTAACTCAATTTGCTACTCCATGTTAGCAATATTAGCAAATCTCAATACTGTAAATTTTCCTTAACTATTTCAGGTTATAACTTCACGCTAGCGGATTGGGGAAAAGTTTCTTATATCAATATATAAAATTGACAATCGTACATTAGATACAAATAACACACCAATCTGTTTCATTTTCACACCAAATACAAACAACCATAACGAAAGTGATATTCAGAACTTAGAAGATTCACATACAAAACAATTAGAAAATGAAGGAGAAATTAATACTAGAGCTCTCCCAAACACCAAATATATAATAAAAAAAGAAGTATTTATAGCAAACGATCCTATTAAATCCCACCAGTTAATAATATCGAAATTTCCAAATATTGAAATGACGGCTTTTCCCACTGAAAGCAATCAATACAGCTATCAGAATAGATTTCAAAGACAAAATTATTATATGGACAAGTTTTCAAAAGACCTTCAAAAATTCAAATTTTGGAAAGGAAGCCACAATGAAATCTACTCAGGAAAAATCGGACTGCACCTCAACCAATTAAAACGAACACCACATTCGCATGTCATCTCAAAATGCATCTAAAAAAAATCCCAATCACGAATCATACGAGAATCAGAGGCGACAAGTGTCCATTATCTTTGATACGGTTATACACCAAAGATCTCACCTAATAACAAATGACATCACAATCGGATTCTTCAGATACAAAGTAGAAAATTCTCGTTCTTCAGCTAGACCTGTACATTGCCGTAGATGCTACCAATACCATGACATCCAATGCTACTCTAGTAGGGCCATCTGCAACAAATGTGGGAATCCTCACCCTATCTACTCCTGTTCAGCAGTACCCAATCCTAGATATTGTACCACCTTCAAGTAGACTGGATACAGGGCGGCCAGTTCTATCTGCTCCCTGAGACCTAAACAATCCGAATTCAACATACCAAACAAAATCTATCGAGACCAACAAAAGAATACATCTCTTAATAACCCTGCAGAAGGACGAAATAGAAACAAAGAAACCATTAATGATCCACCCAATTTTCAACAGATTGAGTCACTCGTTAATAAACAGATACAAGAATTCACCACTACTATGGCACAATGGGTATCTTCCGTGCTCACGCTAACTGAGCAGTTCTCTGAGACGTCATCTCAAAAATTAAATTCTTCAATCAACTCAGCATCAGAAGAATTTTTACAATGTCATCTAAATATTTTAAAATATGTCGATGGTCACGTCTACGTTGGAAAGGAGACCTTCATAAAGAAACTGAAAACAAACATACATAATTTTTCGCTAAATACAACTCAAGAACCAAACCAGAAAGATCAATCTTCTTCAGTTTACTTCAAGAGCACAGAATTAGATCAAAACATGTAACAATATCACCATTATAACCTATCACATACACGTCTCAAAGGAAAATATGAAGAATGAAGTACCTTCAAACTTAAATGACAAACTACAGTAATTTTGAATATAAAACTGGCATACAAGATTGACTCTACATCTTTGAGAAAAAACTACAAAAAGATTAGTTACCTAAATCACTTTTTTACTCCCAATATACCTCTTTACCGATTCACTTCACTTAGAACTCGGAGCAGCTTTTCAACCAAATAATTAAATCAAATTCATACTATTCAAATTCATTACACTCATATAATAAATATTAATGGCCTTTAGTGCATTTGCTTGATGCTTGTTAAGTGGGGGATGTCTCGGTGCAGGTCCGATTTGGGGAATTGTTTAATCTACAAACTGAAATAAATATTCCGAACATATATTATTAAAAACAAAGGAAGAAAGTAGACTAAAATGGCCAGAAGTCCGTCCTTGTGGCCCTGTGGGCCCTGGTAAATTTACATTAATTTAAGTTTATGAAGCTGCGCTATTCTAAAAGTTATTGCATATTCATATTAAAAGGTTCGAAATGAAGCTTTACATTTTTCCTCTAACCATTTGAAAGTAGAGAAAAATGAGAAAGCCATGCGCATGTATGCGCCATTGAGCGTTTTTAGAGCTTTGCTAAAACCTGCATTACCAAGTGTAGTGAAAAGTTACAAGACTGAGATTAGTGAGTGTGGAACTAAGAAAATGGATACACGTTAGAAGTTTAAATTCTAAAATATCAAACGCAAAAGAATTGATTTTACTGTAACATTTTGTATATTAGTTCTGCCATCACTCTTTTATACTTTAAAAGTTATACACACTACTAGGATGCTATATATTTCTATAAAGGAAGAAAGAAACTCACGAGGTGAGCCGCGCTTAGCGGCCATCTTACGTTTGGATAACAACTAACGTAAGATAACCGTCGTAAGTTGACGCTGGTTAAATTTGAAACCCGTTTACGTTACTAAAATGTTCGCAGTCAACGTTAACCATGGTAAGACGTTTGTAATGTAAACAAGGCGTAACTCGCAAATAGTTTACAAAGATATTAGAATGTTAAATTAGTTATCATTTCTATAGTAACAATAACCCAAACTTTCGTCACTTATTACTCCGCCACTAAATCTGGAGTCAAGCATGTGTATAAGAAGTTTTTTTTTACTGACGGTTTCAAATGCTTTGAAGAAGTCTAGGTATATGACGTCAAGTTCTTGTCTATTTGCTAGGGCATAAGTGACTTGAGACAGTATAACAGCTAAGTTGGTTTCGCAGGAGGCATTCGGTACAAAGCCATGCTGGGAGGGTGAAAGAAATGGGAGGACATGATTTTGAACCCTGTCTGTGATAATTTTTGTTTTCATAAATTAAACCGAGGACAGAAAGAAGGAAAATAGATATGTATGAATTAACACATGACTTGTCACCATTTTTGTAAACCCGAGTAATGTTTGCTTGTTTCCAGGCGTTCGGGAAATAACCCTCCGAAAAGCACCTATTGAAAAGAATGGTGAGAGGTGCAGATGATGGTTGGGCTAGTTTAATCAGAAATATGGTATTTACAGGCCCAGAGGCTCAGAAGCTTTTTAGAGAGGTTAAAAGGCGATACATTTTCGTAGGGGTTGTGTTTATCTCTGCTAGGCAATGGGAAATTTTAGACTTTACATCAGCAAAAAAATAGAGGATGTGAACAAGTACTAAAATTTTCATAGAAGCAGTCATGAAATAAATAAGTCCTGTCATTGCATGAGTTTAATAAAACAATTGAGACTGTTATCAAAAGCTTACAACACTGCAAGACATGCTATTGTGTGTTTTGGTGCGTTTCGATAACTACACGGGATAAACTATCTACAACAATTTAACACTAATCACTCCAGTAGAAGTGACCTTCAGGAAAGATGGAGTATAATGCCTACTAGAGGAGAGCTCTTTGAATCTCGTCTAGGAATAAGCACTAATCAGTGTGTTGTTCACATCAGAAAAATTGAATTCTCGCTGGGACTAATCTATGTTGCATTGTTAATTGTTAGCACTTTCAATAGTATTTTAATTAAGCCATTCATCTCAAGTATAGCCTCTAATGTTAAGTACAAACTTCTATATTCGTTTTTAATTGGCAATAATAAATGCTATTTATTTTGCGATATTATAAATGCGATATTTAATGCAATTTACTGTTGATTTAAATGAATACCAAATTTTATGATACCGGTTGGACAAAATGGAGAAAATGTACTTTTCTGAAAACTACAATTTCTAGGAGAAACGAACCAGCAATTAAATATTTAATTATATCCGTGTGTAATAGAAGAATGAAAATTTAATTGGAGTCAAAAAGCATTCTAATTAGTTAGCCTACGTAACATAATACGCACTACAGTCACGCAAAGTTACACCTCCGCGTTTTGTCCAACGTTTCCCTACATGTAAGTCATCATCTGAAAATACACAGAAAAAAATGGTTTCTTAAAATTAAGAAGAAAATTCTTATCTGTGCAGGGAGAAACAATTTTCTTAGAAATGAGATATCAGCATTCATATTTTAATTGAAAATTCAAAACTTACTGGTCTCATTTCTAAACTAGTATGCTCTTATTTTCAATTAATTGAGAATATCTCATTTCTAAGAAAAACTGATTCTCCGCGCACAGACAAGAACTTTTTTCTCGATTTTAAGAAACAATTTGATTTTACCGTGTAGTTGCAATTGTTCCTTGGCTATACTATCGTATTACTAATTTATTTTCCCATTAGACAATTTTGTGGAAACCATTCAAATGTGTCAGTGCAATAAGGTCACTCCATTACGTTCATTTGTTTTTGTTTCAATGCTTAATTTATTTTTTTCAATCAGAATATTTTAAAAAAATTAAATGTATGTCAAAGAACATATATATAACACCAATGCATTATTAACATGTCTTTATCTTTCTCTTTCAGGTGGTAAGGACAAAGGAGGTCACTATCTGCCATTGATTATTGGAGTGAAATCAAAAGCAATAGTAATAGGAACGATCGTTGGTGTCTACTTGGCAGCTGTGTCCTATCAGGCAATTCTTATGAGTATGATGACGTATGCATTGCTTGCTGTAATGACTTTGAAGAAATCTGGTGGTGGTGGTGGCCACAAAGAACAGTCTGTTGAGGTTGTATATGCCAAGGACACGAATCGACGTACATATGAGCAACCACAGTCTCCGCACGTTGAAGAATATCATGTATACCATCAACCATACAGCTCGTATACATCATATCCCCCTCCTAAGTCACATCCACCACACCCACCACATCCACGTCCAGGGTATTTACACAGAACCGGTCCCTCTATATAAGTGTTTTCCTTTATAAAGACAGACCCAAGCTTATTAACTGTGGTTCATTCATCAAATATCCTTTCACCTTTTTATAATGAAAGTGAGATAATAAATTACGGCTCAAAATTCATGAAATATCCTTTTATATTCTCAGGGATGAAAGTGAGATAAGAAATTACGACGGAGATTCATTAAACACCCTGTTTACCTTTATAGTGATGAAAGTGAGATAAGGTATTACGATGGAGATTCATGAAACATCATTTTTATCTTTATAATGATGAAAGTGAGATAAGATATTACGACTGAGATTTTAAAACATTATTTTTGACTTTACAGAAATGAAAGCGAGATAAGAAATTGCTGCGGAAGATTCATGATACATCCTTTTCCCTTTTAGCAATGAAAGTGGAATAAGAGGTTACTAATTTTATTATAGTGTTACTGTTAACGACAGGGTTCAGGACATTAGTATATGTTTATGATATGAAACAATGGGTCTCCTTTTACTGTTAGGGCAAGAAAATTGTAGTTGATAACGTAAAGACATTTGCTACGATATGAAAGGACAATTTTTTCTATTTCCTCTTTCTACATTGTTTATACTGTATTTATGTATATATTTCTGTGCCGTAAGATTACTGGCAATTTTGCATTACATTATGGACATTTACCTAAAATATATATCTATGGGTATGCTGTAACCAGAATTATGTTCATCAGGGAAAGAGGTAGCATTATTATCCTGAATTATTTAAGGTGGAATTTTTTGGTGGGATTCTTTGACCGGATTTATTTAGGTATTACTCGTATAGTACTTATATAAAATGGTATATGTTATTCCTGCTACTTTTACACCTTCCCGAAGAGTGCAAACTTTTACTTCCGTTGTAAGGACCTCATTAACGAAGTAGTTTATAGATTCAAAAGATGACAAATTACAAGACTGTAAACCGTTATAGCCGGTTGATTAAAGAATTTACATATCAATGAAAGATATCAATCAGGGAAATGTATCATTTATCACACAAAAACGTGTCTGGCACTGAAAGCTCTTGGTAGTATCCAGGATGGCAGATTTTCATAGTTGACAATTACAAGTATATGTTGCATCTTTCATGCTGAATGCTGTATTGTTCTGTAGGAGGGATAAGGCACCGCGGTTTTGAATCGTTTTTTCTTATATTGCGTCAAGTTGACCCCGTAAAGGATTGATGTGTTAGTTCCACTTCGCCTCTAGAAGCTAACACTTTGGACGTCCTCTCCATACAGCAAAAGTTTCGTTGGGTCAGAGACAACTTTGCGATATGTCCAGGTATTGGCGCTTCCAACTATATTCAGACGTTTGTGGGGTATAAATAGGAAACGTAATTCTCTTTGCAAGTGAGCACACGATCCAGGAGCTGCTATAATGACATCCTGATTTCATCCTGGTGTAGTTACTGTTATTCAGAAAACTCATTTCAAGTTCATCTACCCTTTCTCCGTACATGCCTCCCTGAGATCTTGCAAATTCCCTGTTTGTTATTCACAAGAATTTTCTTCAGGTTTTCGAACATTTGTCAGCGGATTTATTCCAATTCTTTGTCTTTTCAAGCTCATATTCAAGAAGACTTTGTGTTGTTCTCTGTCAAACACTCACACCGTCTCTCTCATAAACACCGTCAAAGCTCCGACAAGGCTAAAAAAAAGTTGAAAGTTCCGAGTCTGACGGAAGAAATGTTCAACGTGGCTTTGTGATTTCTTGTCTACCGTTCTGTTGGTCACAGGAGGGAAGCAGTCCACTTGTTCAAGCAGGGCACGTTCATGTAATTAATCAGAGTTACACATTGGCTTAATGTAGCATTCTATTGTCATTTCTTATGGCTTTATTACATGTGTGTCAGTCTGAACATATAAAGTAGTAGAAAGGTGCCTTTGCGTCCTCTCTAGGCGCAAGTTTGTCTGTCCGATACCCCTAAAGTCAATAAATAAATTCAATTCACTTTTGAATCACTGAGAAAATGACTGGCATCTTTATTATCAACCTTATGTGGATGCACACGTTGTGTGATAAGCTCTGCGTTTCCAAAACATAAGAAACAATTGTACGTACAAGCAATACGCAAGAGCGGCAGGAATAAAATCAACATGGCGAAAGGTAATTTTTAACACCGAAGAATTACAATGAAATTATCGTTTTACTACTAAGATGACTTTTGTGATGAATATCACTTTAAATAATATTTCCGGGTTATATTACAATTAAGAATCAAACGTTAAAACATTCATTTGTCACAATCTCGTCATATGTGTAAATGCTTTGGCTTGTACCACTTAACAAATTAAACTGAAACCAGGTAACAGTACAATTATATTAAGTTTTCCCCTTCCTTACATTTACAGATCAGTAGAATGACAATGCTTTGGTAGCGAATAACACAACGATGACGAGAAAGCGAGTTTCATTAAATGAATGAGCTCTGCGCCCAAACGTTGAGTGTTGTAGCCCTTAACAAGCATTTACTAAGGTCTACACACCAACAGAACTAGTTAAAAGCTGACTATGGGAACAATCCAACAGCATTAGTTAAATTTACTAAGGGCTGCAATCTTTGGTTAATGGTTGCAACGAAACAGCATTATATATTATTCAGACGTTTACTAAGGTCTGCAATCCATTTTTTTTTACTACCAAGGAATACAATCCTTCAGCATTAGTTAATCGTTTATTAAGGGCTGCAATCTAACAACATGAGTTAAAAATCTATTAAGGGCTACAATCGAACTACGCTATTTAAATGCTTATTAAAGGCTGCAATCCTTCAGCATTAGTTAAACGTTTATTAAGGGCTTCAAACCAACAGTATTACTGAAAAATTCACTAGGACTGCAATCCCACAGTATTGGTTAAACTTTATCAAGGACTACAATCTAACATTAGCCAAACTTTACGAAGATATACTGTCGAACAGCATTAGTTAACACTATATGAACATATAGACTTATTTATTAACACTGCCATTGATCCCTTCCTCCTATTCGAATAGTTCTAATTCCGGAAATAGGCTCAGTAAGTCTACAGAAAAATTGCTCACTTTTAAAAAATGGTTTTTAATACTGAATGAATTGGTGTTGTAGTTAAGTTGCAGATCTTTGTTTGTATTAGTAATACTGATTAATCAGATATGTGAAAATTGGTTCTTTTCTATAAGAATGTCTAGTATGTGTAAATATAATTAATTATATATTTTATTGTGACAACTTTTGTAAAAAAATAAAAGAATATTATGACTCTTCTTTGACGAGCATATATATGAGTACAGGATGAACTCTGTGTAAGGTTAGGCTTTCTAAGTATGTTTCAATTTGGTTACTTGCAGAGTGAACAAGAATTACCCCAGACCACAAGGTTGAGTAAACATTGAGAAAGCCGTCGAATGATCACCCTTTCGACGGTTTATTCAACCAAATTTGGTTAAATCAGCATTTCCTCCTCACTGTTCAAATTTTCGACGATTTTATTCAACCAAACTTGGTTAAATCAACGTTCTCGCCTGACTGTCCACACTTCCAATGATTTATTTAGGTGGAAATATGGATACAACTGTTGAATGTCCACCTTATCGACGATTTATTCAACCAAACTTGGTTGAATCAACTACTTCGCTTGACTTTCCGCATTATAAGAATTGTTCAGGCGGAAATGTTGATTTAATAGAATGTCGTGTAATAAATAGTCGAAAAAACTGACATTGAACGCTGCTAGGAGGTATTTGATACCTAACTTATATGTTCTCTGAATCTGAAGTAAAGAAATAGATACGTGGAAAAGGATCTAAGACATATCGTTTTAAAATCAGGCAACAAAGTAAAAACAGCGAGTCCATACATTAAGCATATGGAATAATGTAGGTTGATCAACGATTGAAATACATGCTATACATACTCGATATGAAGGGCATGGGGGAAAATAATGGTAACCCACACTAAGCATGAATTGAGATATTACGTGAGCAAAATTCATTCTGTCTTGCCGGCATATGAGGCTTCATAAAAACAAATTGTCAATGTGCTGCAATCTGTTGTTTTTCACTTGAACTCTTTCCACAGGTCAGCTCACATGAGTGTTACCATTGTATTTCTGTACTCAGCTCATTTTATTTTTTTAAAATGAGGGTTAACACTGTTTTCCGCAATGCTCTTCATATTATAAAAACAGGTCATGTTTGTTACAGTTCTAATGTTTATAAATATACCAAGAAAGATATTTTCTAAAATTAAATGTGTTGCTTTGTGTTATTGTTTGGAAACTTTCAAAATATCTTGTACCGAAGATACCTTGTTTTGATTAGATATTGCCAATATTTACAACATATATGGTTCCTGTTTAAACTAAAAAGACAGCATATTAATATTATTAATTGTTAAACCTTTTTATTTGAGAAAATAATTGTAATAAATGTGTATATTTAAAACAGCGCGGTTGTTTATTGTTTCCTAAACCTGATTATCAGTCACTTTAGTAGTCAAATCGACTCATATGGCTCCTTTGACACCCATGATAGCCACAGACACCAAATTTGGATAGTGTCCATATCTCATGAGTAGGAACCGGAGATGGATGTACACTGAAAAAAAATATTGGAAATCGGTCATATTCTTCAGTTTGTTTTTCATTTTTTCACAGGTGAACATGAAGAAGCAGGAGTCTCTTCAGGAAGTTCCAAGAAAGCAGCAAACCAACTTTCCGTGATAACGCTGTACCGCTTACACTACCAACAACAATTGTAAATACGCGATGTTTATAAAAAAAAAAAAAGGAGTATTATTCGCTCGGAGCAACGTCCGGGCTGTACGATGTATGTTGGAGCATGTGGTACACATAATCCGTAAGAATGTCACTGTGTTGATAGACGTGTGTGCAATCGAGTGTCATGAAACAATGAATCCTTTGGTTCGAGTCCCTTTTGCAGAAGTTAGAGTCCCTTTCTTTGGCGCTGCAATGTACAGCAACCTATTCACGATGAATTTCAGACGACGACATATTATTCTCTGATCATATAAATCGAATGATAGATCGTGTCCAGTTTTTCAAGTGAGTCGCCATATTTAAGTGTGCCTTCGATTACAGCGACTGCATTCACACGTCTATTACATGATTGCCAACCACAATAGTTCCCACATAAGTGTGGGTGAAGTCGGGGATCTGTAAAAGAGAAGAAGATACAGTACAACTTATATTCCTTTCTCATTGATCATTCCATGTAGTTCGCAAAGTGATAGTAGTGTGTGTAAAGTACGCCAACTCTCTTCAAGTTTTGCAACCAAAACGACGATCTTGAAAATTACCCTAGTATTTTGCGCAGCTACATTTTCATGACAAAACCAGATCAATTGATTCAGTACCCGTAGGCCAACGGTTACAATCGCTGAGCTCTGATAAGAACAGGGAAGGCGTAAAGAATTGTTATTTAATTTTCATATTGTGTAATTCTTATATATTTTTGTTACAAAATAAATCGTAGTTCAAGCGATTGTGTCCCTGACTGAAGTTTACCCGATCTATCACACAGGCAGCCTGAAATAGAAGAATGAAAGCAATTACTACCAGAAAGCAACATTCCAAATCAAATCAGCATTCCACTTCAATTCCGAGCATTTACGATAAACAACCACATACCGAGTTAACCATATAATTGACGAGTCTCATGAGGAACATGATAGACCCACCATTCTCTCCCAAAAGAACCAATCACAACCAAGAGATTCAAAGACCTCATGATGACAACCAATTATGATTTACCTAGTACGCTATATTCAATAAATCATATAGCCCTACTCTCTAGAAACGTAACGTAAAACATGGTAAATAATCTCATTCTTCTCAGCAAATAATCATAAAAACTAATATCTTTTACAACTTCCAGCGTTTCTCAGATACTGTACCTTCTCTACTTCTATCCGAGAGAAAGTGTAAGCGCTTAGATCTAACCACCACAATCCTGATCACTGATTCCAAATATTTTAAATCTGCTTCAGAAAGAGTATTATATTCTACTAATGAATATACAAGAGAATTACATAACTCTACTTGCTTATCTAAATTCATCAATGTTGTATAATAACTCCCATAATAAACATTGTAATTTATTGTAAATACACTGTCAATATTTGTCAATGATTTTATTCACAAGGGTCCTCAACAGTCACTGAAACATTTTGGTGCAAAAAGTAACGAGTAAGTGGGCAACTACGGTGGATGAAGCAGGGGCTTGTATGGGTATCGCAAGACGGACATGATGAAGATTACGCGTGCCCAGCAGTGTAAACAAATATAGTGGAAATTTTGTTTGCTGTTGTGCAATAGATGTGTATTGTCAAATTTCTGGTAAAAGACATGCAGAAGCCAGCTAAAATTTTATGTAGATTGACAGTATTATGTAAAACAAAAGCATTGTCAGGGGCACTACGAGTGTACGAATGGTATGAAGGATTTGGGAAAGCACAAGAGATAGTTGTTTGCCAGTATTGTTTTAGGAATCTTAGGAATCGTAATCGACGTGAATATTTTGGCTTAATTTATCAGGAATAATGCTAAATATTACTCCACATTACTCCTGAGTACATACGCAATAGTTTTTGCAAACAAAGATCTAGGATGTTGTCAGGCATGCCATGTGTTTGATGACAATATCCGCATTCTATTCATTTTATTGGCAAAAAATTGACCAACTTGTACTTGGAGGCGTTGTCCAGAGTTTGTTCGTAGAGATTATTTTTGTGACTTGATTAGAGTCCTTAAGGAGTATCTGGGAGCGGAGAAATTTCACACACATAGAGCATTACAGAAAGATGTCTTCCAGTAGTCCCAAAAACAGTCCACTTCCTTCTACGATAATGCTTTGTTTAGGTTACTAAGATTATTACTGTGGTAAGAATCATGGTTAAAATAACTTGCGTTTAGACTACGGATCTTAACTTCGTTATCGTGCTTTGTACTGCCATCTTGTCAATATCATGGAACTAAGAAAATGGTTACACAGTAGAAGTTTAAATTATAAAACAACGAACACAATCGAATCGATTCTAGCGTAAAATTTTGTAGATTAGTTCTGCCATCATTGTTTTATACTTTAAAAGTGATACGCACCACTAGGATGCTATATATTTCGATAAAATAAAAGAGAAACTCACTAAGTGAGCTGCGCTAAGAGGCCATCTTACTTTTGGATAACTAACATAAGAAGATAACGGTCTTAAGTTGAAGCTAGTTAAATTTCAAACCCGCTTTAACGGTAACTGGCGTTTACATTACTAAAATGATCTCGGTTAATATTAACTCGGTTAATATTAACCATGGTAAGATATTATTAATGTAAACAATACACAAGGAAATCAATAATTTGTCACAACGCTGGAAACGTTGTGATGACGTTCTTCTCTTAGGAGTAATTTTAGAATGATACGTCAGCTCTAACCAAATCTCAACAATTCGATAATTATATAGAGAAAATGTATGTTACAATGTGGTACAAGAAAAATAGAACAAAAACGTATGAAATAAAATATATTCGATGGAGTCACTTGAGTTTCCCACTTGAATGTTTACATAACAAATTGAGCTTGGTCATTCTGGAGTTAATCAAATTAATTATTAACATTTTATTTATCATCGCAAGAAAAATGGTTTATATGAAAAATCTTTATTCTTTTATGAGAAACTTTTTGTATCATTTATAGCAATTTAGAAGTTATTTGAAGGAAATTAAAAATTATCAACCGTTTTACAAAATGGCGCAACAACAACACAGGACCTGAAGAACAACACAGATTTAGGGCCATGTTTATTATATGAACTTGTGAGGTTTGTTAGCTATAGTCTTGCGTTTAAGTACTACCATTAATGGGGAGTAGTTAGGAAATTATTTAATACTTGCACATAATTCTTTAAGTCAAAAGCATATCATAATTATTTTGGAAACTTTCATCAGTTTTCTTCATATCTTCTAATCACTAGATTTGTGCATTTACGATTCACACATGAGTTCATTTGTTATACCGTTTTAAGACAAGTTTTCCACGGAAAGTGTTTTGACGAGATAGAAATCTTCAAACTCAAATGATTCTGTGATTAAGTATAATACTTGTTTTTCTGTTATCACCATAATCATAGTAATATTCCTTATCCTGACATCAAGCATTCTTTACTATCTGAAATTCAAAATATTCTGTTTCACGAGTTGCTGAGTAGATGGCATTTGATAATCTATCATTTTTTTTCTTCACAAATATGCATAACAAATAAGCAATTTCTGTACATATATTTGCCTTATTTTCAAGCAGTTAAGATACAGAGCTGTCAGAAATCCTAACAACACAGAACGTTTACTAGATAGAGTGTCACGTTTTGGAAATAAAAGACCGGGGCACTTACACTTTTTACATTAGGCATAACAAAGAATTTTGGTAAAGTAGTCAATAACATGGATTATTAAGAATCTCAGAAAATACAAACTGAGTACTGTAACAATATTAAACCTGCTACTATAAAGTTTTCTGTCATCTTTCCCAGTCTAGAAACTACAAAAATGTTGAAAAATAGCGAAGCTAACTTGGATTAGTTCCAACCAATCAGAAGAACTTGTAAAATAAAAGTGACCATTTGATATTTTGGTTGCAGCCATTATAAATAGTACGTAGCATCTATTATTGAATCAGGATAATATAGTTCTGATGAAATGAATCGCATTTCTACATGTCTTACATTACGTTTTGATGAAAGTACTAATTATGAATTAAACATTGAAATAAGTGAGAAAAGATAGGACATTTGTCGTCTCGAAAATGATTTGACGCGCCACTGGGACAAGGCGTTGACAAATTAAATACCAGGACTGTCTCGTTCAAATCGCTACGCCTGGAACCCTATCATGTTCTAGTAGTTAATTTTATGACCATGAGCATTCTGGACATGACATGGATGGCCATAAAACTGAATGGTCAACGCCTAGATGTTCCTGAAAAAGGTTTTGTTGACGTCGAATGTTCGTCCAGTAAATGGATGCTCATGTGAAGTATGTTGTGGACATCCACTGTACGTCCAAAAAATATATTTCAATGCTAAGGACATTGAGGATGTTCATTGGATGTCCTCAAATTGGGCCTTAGTTGCGAAATAGAAAATATGCGCCTATTACAGAACATTCATCAAAATTTATACATCCTTCGAAATATGCACAAACGTAACTGGGCAATGTTAAAATTTAAACAATATATTCCAATACGGTTCGATGTTGCTAAAAAGAATTCTCGGTGTAGAGACTTTTGAGTGAGACTGGGGGAAGCATGTGCTTCAGGCACCAGATGAGGAGGTGAAACAATTGATAAGTGTGTACCCTTGAATATTCAGTAGGATAGACAAAAGGGCATTCAACCAAATTCTTCCCCGAAGAAAGCCTATCTTCGCTCTAGCATCGTCAGGAACTACAGTGACGGGATTCAATACTTCTTTAATTTTTCTTTCATAGCATAAACAAGGGATTTACTCAGCTCCCTGTATCGAATTCAAGCTTATTATGAATTTCTCTAGTTCGGAAACAGTAGAATATTACGTTGTAACATAATACTAATAGTAAAATGTATGTAGTATACACTTGCGGTATACATAATGGTTAGAGCGACAGACTAAATACCAGATTGTTTGAGGTTAGAAACCGGCAGGAGGGAAAATCTTACAGGTTCACAATAGCAGAGATGTATGAACGTCTCAGTGTTAGGTATTTAGTGAACCTCCAAAATTCACACAAGAGTACAACCAGTGATATTTAATTTCAGTTAAGCAAACTTTAAGGTTATATTTGCCGAGGGGGATAAAGGGGAATTTCCCTCTCGACGCCACTATATACCCGACTCTGATTGAGTAATTATCTCCGGGTGTGGTCATGTCTAAGGAGAATTTTCTGTTTATTTTATACGATATTTATTATTTATTATATGTGATACAGCAGAGCCTTTAGTACACACTTGATGCAACGTACGCAAAACAATTAGGTGCCTTTTTAGGCCGCCAGGAAAATCTGCTTGGAAAACTTACATAGAAATATTATAAGAAAAGCAAAGCTGTGAGCGAAACTAAATTGAAATTCTACACTTCGAGACCTACCTCAGCCTGTAGGCCTGCCGAAAGGTATTTTTTTTTAAGTTAGAGAAGGTTCGCAGCGATGACTATCCTAGAAACAGTGAGAGAAGTTTGAGATTACCAAGATTTTTATTCGAAAGAAAATTGGAGAAAATACATACACATTTTACCGTTAATTTTTACTAATGTCCTTTGATTTCTTATACTATTTTAAATTCAATTTTGCAGATATTTTTGAATTGTAAAAACGTTTGTTTTGTATTAGAAAATAATGAAATGAACTTAGTATTGCCAAGATCTCAATTTTAAATTAATGTGAAGAAGGGTCATTTTGGAAATATACTATTTATTGTAGCTGCTACATGTTAAAGAGTTTACTTCTTTTGGTATCCACCCTTTATCATTATATGAATGGTCTTCAATTTGTTTTACATTCCCCATGCAAATCTTTTAAACACCACCCTGCTTACTTCAATAGGCATTAGCAGTGCAAGATTAAGCTGTTTTGGGGGCAATAAGCTATTGACTCTTACTATGTTAGAGTCCCTGTTATTTATCCCCTGTAGTCGTAAACTAACTGATTTGACTTTGGTGGAACTCTTGGGGAGTGCGCTATTGACTCTCACCCTGGGCTCCAGCCCCTTCAGCGCCCCCCCTTCATCCGGCTCTGGTATCAGTGCTCTCCAATAGAGTTCTAACCTGTGATAGTTGCAGGTTTAGGTCCACTAAACCAATCAGACAATTTCAATACAAGTGTATATATCCTATCGTTAAAATAAGATACATACAAATAAGGATAATTATTTTGTCAAAAGGAAACAACTGTTCATGTGATTTGGATGTCTTTAACGTAAGTAAACGACAAACTGTATACACATACCACACATTCATAGTAAATATATAGCATAGAGTATGTATATTAGACATAGATGTAGATAGGTAGATAGACAAATATTTAACATAACATCTTACTAATTTTACTTAGTAATCAGAAGATATATAGAGGTTCATACCGTACGCATTCACTCTAAAAAATATGCCACTGCATCAAATTATCATCATTAACATTGTTTTTCTTAAAATGGTAGTACTCATAGCACATAAATTGCCGTACACAGAGCGGCAGATAGGCGTATATTTAACAAAGACCAATGCATAACTGTTTGAGTATGCATTGCACACTTTCTGCAAGCTACTGTTACAAATATTAACAGACATTAACATGGACATAATTTAAAGTCCACTTAATATAATATATTTTGCATTAACTCTATTGTCTTGCATTTGCAAACAAGAACACTGTTATATTAAATTATGTACATGTATCTTATTTCCTTGCTAAAAGAATTCCTTATTTTCATACAAAATATTAAATGAAATGTTAGTTGATTTACCTTACAACTTGAGGAGAAAAATGGATTTTGTTTTAACTTCCGGATTTAATGTGATTTTATTGTATTATCTTGCAAGAAGTAGCAGGAAAGCGGTCATTGTTTTCTTAATATGATCCTTTTATTTTTGTAGTGCAGCTGGCTGTAATATAATTGTATGAGTAAGTAACCTGTTAGACTAACTGCACAATTAAAATACTAATTTGAATAAACAAATACCACACCTCTAGGTCAGTAGCTACGAAACATGACAGTTCTAAGTTGTGGAAACTATACACAGTGAAAAGCAGTTTCTTATAATTGAGAAAAATGTGCTTATCTGTGCAGCGAGAAACAATTTTCTTAGAAATGAGATATCAACATTCTCAGTTAATTTGAAATGAGAAAATACAGGTTTGAAAATGAGATCAGAAATCTTATTTCCAAACCAGCATGTTCTCATTTTCCAATCATTGTAACATAAACTCCCTCCTTGTTACCAAACCAACATCTACCCAATCCCAATCCACTGCCCTAGTAGCCGTACCAAAATCTCAACATAATACCAGCAAGCGCTCATCGCCTTCTAGCTCCAGATCTCGTTCTCCAGTTCCACGAAGACCAGGCAGGTCCGACTCACCTCCACAGAAGAAGCAGCATACTACACCAGCAACTCTGACTCCGACTATCTACATTCAATGAATGCCACCGATCAGACTTCATTTCATCAAGCAGCAGCTACTACACCAACGCATTCCTTTCTACTTTGCAACTATGACACTAATTTCCAGACTCCTAAGCTCCTGCTACAACAACTAGATGTATCCAGATAATCCGTAACCAGAATAATCTCGACCAGAAATGGAATAATCCTGCACTCCCAAATACCTAAAAAAAATGGTTTCTGCGCATGACTGGGGAGAAAATTCCAGAAATACGGCAATTTTGTGCCAGGTTGAAGGCTGGCTCATTATAATGTGTAGTAAGCAATTACAAAAAAAAAGGAAGAAGAAATGCAACGTAGAAATGACGTTACGGGCGAAGACTTGTTTCATTTTTTAAGTATTAATAATAATTTCAGATATTATATTTATTATTATTTATATATTAATCTATTAAACAATTTAAATAAGATTGGCAGGGAGAATTGTATAATCAAATGAACAGTAACTTTGAGTCCAATATCTACTCAAGTAAATGTATATTTTGCGCAGTGCTCAATAGGTGGAGACGATGTTCCTATCCCGGAAGTAGTTCCGAGTAATGGACTTAAACTAGGATTTTCAAAATGACATATCGGTAGCATACAGCAGGATAATGATGCTGAAAGCATTACAGAAACAATAAACAGTAAGAAAATATCTATGAACATGACACTTCGTATAATTCCTAAATTGCACTGATAGTTGTACGAGAGTGTTGCTAATAGTAACGCGAAGTGACACTACAAACAATATACAGGAATAACAGCAAAACAAAATATTAATCTGCATGGAACCATCTGATATGATGCAAATTAACACTTCGGAAAATTCTTCCAGCTCATGCAACGAAAATAATATTAACAAAATTTTGACAGAATTTTTAGAAAAAATAAAACTGGTATTAACTATTTTAACTTTAGGCATTCTGCAGGACAAGGACTCACAAAAGTGTCAAATATCATCAACCTTGCTTCAAAAAAAACTTTCTAGTTTAGATTGAACATTCTACAGTCAACTGACGGACACCTCTACGTAGGTAATCAACCATTCATTAAATACAAGAAAATCAACACCAAAAAAATAAATCTTACAACATAGCAACATCTCACAAAACAAATTATCAAATAGAATATTTCACAGTGGACGATGCAAAAGTAATCAAAAACTCTAAACTATTTTTTTTACTAGATTACTCTCATAACATGAGCTCGTTTACCACCTTTCAAGACAATCAAAATTAAAAGAAGATGCAACAAAATATTAAGGTAACACGCCCATAAATTTCCTCTTTAAATCCCTTCTTACCTAATAAGATCAATTCCAACCAAACTATTCAATTTTTAAACAAATTAATTGTAAATTGGCTCTTGTACATACGTTGTAAACTACTTGTGCAGTTAATAAAACTAAATATAAAGATATTTTCGAAAGCATATAATGTGCCCCCAATAGATTCTCAGATGTTTTGAGTGGGTCGGCCTTGATGTCTAATGCTATATGTCCGTTTCTTTAGCAAAATAATAAATATTCTAAAACAAATTTTAGATCAAAAGTGGCCTAGGATGACCAGAAGTCCAGCTTGGTGGCCCTGTGGACCATGGACATTTTAATTTACAATCAATCAACTTGATGTCAATAGTTTTTCTCTCACCAAAACGTAAATCACGAGTTCAACGAAACTCTACAAAATTAAACCTCACATTGCTACAAGAACAAATAAAACCCGTCAAAAACGTCACATATCTAGGAATAGTTTACGACCAACACCTCACATGGCGCCCGCATCTACAAACCATCATTACCAAAGCCAAAAACACATTGAATCTCCTCAAACGACTGACAGGAACCACTTGGGGCTTAAAACCGAATACAGTAATCAACACATACAAAGCATTTCTACGCCCCACATTGACATACGGATGGATAAACGCGCCATTCAACATATACATAAAACTACAAATCATGGAAAGACACGCTTTTCGCCTAGCATATCGAGTTTAATTACCTAGTCCAACACAAGAACTATACAATAGAATCAATTTCCTCCACACCTCATCTATCACTTAGAAACGCTAAGTCAAAAATATATAAAGAAACAATAGGACCCTATTCTTACAGATATAATGAGAACACAACTTGACAACGACCCACAACACAAAAATAATACTCCACTATCCACACTCTTTATAATTTTTCACTATACATTACCACCAAATCATCCTGTTGAGTCACTGATCACATAACTTTGTTCACTCGACCTTCCACATCAACTCTCACCAACATATATTGCATGGTAAACATCTTGAACGTACAGGGTCCATCTGCCATCATTACGGCCTAGAGTACACCCCTAGGCCAGAAAAATTTCAATCACTTGTCCTAAGTGTGCCAAAGTGTTGTGACGTCTAGAGAACCTCATGTGCATCAACCATCTCATCATCATATATCAATACCTATAAAACATGATTGTGAGAAATACTCATAATGCCCTAAAATAGAAAGTACAATAAAAAATGTAGATTAATAATATCCCATAGACCATCCAATATTCCAACGATTTCTCTATTTCTTTACACCTTCCCGTTCAAGATAAAGGGTACTTAGCTGTGGCTAGGAAAAAGAAAGCTTGCTGCCAGAGGAAATAGTTGAATTTTGATGTTCATAACCAGAAACCCTGCACCAAAGTACTACAACTTTGGAAGACAGGCTTAGAAGAAAATAGTCCGCACGACGATGAAAAAAGCTCCTTCGGTGTTCTTCGTTGTTAAGCCCTGAACGAGAGCAACAAGCTGGTTGTAGCTCCACCAGCGTCAACCAAATCGTTGGATTGGGGCATATCATTTCTCGTTGGGGAAAAAAATCGGAAATTAGATGTTTCATATCTAGTTCAAGGAGAAGATTACATTAATTTATGCCGACGAGTAGCTTCACAAAATTGTTGTATGTACGAGATTGTAGGAAGATTAGTTACCAGTAGGGGACCGTCGTTTGGAGAGAAATTCATAATTTGTCTGTCCAAATGCTTATTTCCTCGAGAAGTAAAGAAACTGATATTGTTAGCAGCTATCGTCAAGTCTTTAGTCGTAAATATCGTTTGTAGAAACGACCAAAGAGAGCAAAGGTTCAACGAACAATAGAAAGCCGATAAGTCAGTTAGAAAAGTTTATTCTTTTAAGTTCAAGCTTTATTCTTCGCAATTAGAGACTTATCACTAAACTCGAATCTTCGTTAAGATCATATAGGCTTCAGGGATTAGAACAGATATTTTATAAGCAACTAGAGAAGATCGGTTTCTATGAAAATAGGGTAGGTAATGCCTGATTTGTGAATAGTTTGTGGAAGCTTAACGTTTACTTCAGAAAGACAACCCAGGAAATGTACGAAAATTAAGATTAACCAACTTAAGCACATTGAAATTTCTGTCATTAAGCGTGAGATCAATTATTATGAAAATTACGTTATAAACAATTACGAGTTAGTTTATTCTTAATGTTTCCATTACTTTGACAAGAGGATAATCGGATAGTGTCCTTATCTCCTTATGCACAGAGAAAGAATACTTTTAAAGTGTTATAAAAGTTGAGGATATATCAGTTATCAGAATAGTGATTCATTAAAAGTCGCTGATGGGTTGACTGGTTTTTCATATTTTACACACAACCTACTCTCATATTGAAATTGGATCTCGCAAAAGCCTTGGACTCCTCCCGAAAGAAATTCCTGAGTACGTGCCTGTACTGGAAGATCAGAATATTATAACAAAGCTTCAGTGAGTTCCGTATTATTTAAAGACAAGATTTCGCTTTCCACATCCTTGTGTGCAAAACAATCGGATGTCAATATAAAAAAAATCATAAAAGCGTATTTGTTGAATGAGGAAATCGCCCCGATCTGTATATAAATAAATTCCATTTTATCCATGTATATGTGTTAAACATCTCCTCCTAAACGGTTGAACTGATTTTGCTTTGCATATTCTTTTCTTTAAATTTATTTATGGCCTTTAGGCATCTAAGGTTCAGGCCGAGACAGGGGAAAAGCCAGGATGTGGAAATGTAGCGATTCTGGCCTTACAGAAGGTACCATCCAGGTATTCGACTGAAACCAGAGAATCCTCAGTATTTTGGTGCTGAACTTTTTGGCACTACTACCTCATGAAGCCACGAGCCGCTACTGATTATTATACTGATTATGTCCCAAATATTGAGGGAAATATGTTGGGCAAGAGATGTTTTGAAATTAAACCTAGAACAAGAGACGTTTTGAAACCAAACCTTCTGGACAAGTGACGTTTTGTTCCAAAATTGAGTGACAGATACGATGTTTACCATTGCAGAAAATGTATTTCGCTAATAAACAATTTTATTCTATATATTTTTTCAATTAAGACAAAACCAAGCGTTGAAACATTTTGAAATTTTGCAGTTATAACCGGTAATTTCATTCAACTCTTTTGAGAGGGAGAAATGAATGTAAATCCCGCGAAATTACGTTGTGTACGGTCATTTTCTTTCTTGCTCTTGCACTGCATAGCATTGGGACAAGAGAGGTTTTGCATAAAAAAAAATCTTCTCCTTCGCCGTGCGCCATGTTGTTGTGGACAAGATCCCTTATCAACCCAAAGCCACTTTTCACACTGCTAAGGCTCAATCTAAGTGAGCTTTCCCGCATTTTTCGTTTTACGTCAATAATTCAAATTTCAGTAGAGGAAAACAGAAATTAACTTTCACGGACCAAGTTTTTTTTCGTCCTTCAATAATGAGTACAATTAGTTTTAATTAAATGCCAGTAGTAACTGTAGCATTGTGTGCAGACACGTTTGGGACATTATTCTGTCCCAAAAGTGTCTGCACACAATCCTGAGTTTATTATTAATATTTTATTAAAGCTAATTGTACTCATTATTGAAGGACAAAACTAACTTTGGTCCGTGAAAGTTAATTTCTGTTTTCGTCTACTGAAATTTGAATAATTGACGTAAAACGAAAAAGGTGGGAAAGCCCACTTAGATTGAGCCAGGTTTTAACAGGAAATCAATGCAGAAACTGAGATATATATAACCTCAAAGAATTAAATGTTACTGATATCTACTTTTTAAGTGAACAAGAGCTGTGTTCTTAATAAACTCGTTGTTTCAGTGGAAAATATAAAACTCATCAGCAGCACTCCGAATTAGTTTCTAAAGAAAACTTTCCGCCATTTCCTCTTGCTTGAGCTCAAAGGTGTCCATAGTCAGTAAGCATGCCTAACCCAGTTCGGCTACCAACCTTGCAAAAATATGAAGATCTCAACATAATTCAATCTTTGTCTGAACTCACTGAGTTATTTATAAGACAGAAAGCAACCATTTGTTTAAAGTATTCTTTTAAGCTTTTAGTGCCACCTAGGAGACTCTTTCTTTCACGTTCCACCTGACTGTTAAACATTTGCATAAAAGGGCCATTGCTACTAAGTTAATGTATATTTATTGTATGACTGAAGAATACAGTTATGTTTTGTAATGAAATCTAAATTGCAAGGTGAGATTTAATCTTAAAAGGTCGTTGAAGAGGAGTTAATAGTGTAGAAGATAATAACATTGCTATTTTGCCATTATGTTTAATAGCGCAATTACATCACCATGTGCAATTTGTTATCAACTTTTAACTTAAATGGAGGTAATATTCACCTCTGTTAATGCATTAATATTATATCATAATTTCATTCTTCCTTATGTGTTTATTTATTGTTATTTAATTCTTTGACCTTATGTAATGTATACGTTTGTTTCAAAGACAGAAACATATGTTCTTTGATATGAAGACCTAGTTTATTAAAAGGAGGAGAAGGGGGAATAAAGCATTGTAGGAGTTCTGTGTATTATTAAGAGGTCATACAACTAACTATACAGGAGTGAGGACACAGCCTAGTACTTTGTTAAAGATTCAAACGTTGAAAATATACCAAGTATCACGTCATTTAGATTTACCATTTCTGACAACGTGCTGTTCGGGCGAAAAGCTAAGATTGCAAGAAAGCTAGGTGAATAGGTGATTTTCTTTTCGTTAATTTACAAAAGGGAGAAATGATAGCTATATAGAATTCATTTTTTTTAAATGAGATGCTGGATGTCTCATAATCTTTTTCATCTGTTACTTGCTTACGATGTTAAAATTCTATCCCAAATAAAGACAATTTATGATGATCAACATTTTTCAATGAATCTTAATGCACTCTGTAAATGATGTGGTATGTATTTGAAGGTCAATGTTAAAAATAAAATAAAAAAGTGTTAGTTTTACAAATAAGAACATAATATTTAATTATAGTGTCAATGAACAATGTTTAGAAAAGGTGTCTGAAGTTAATGACCTAGGCATAATTTTCTCATCCAATCTGTCATTTAGAAAGCACATTGATTCATTGTTAAGGTTTCATAAGGCGTAATTCTTTCTATATTTAATTTTTCATCTCATACTTCATTAAGATTATAGTAACTATACCTTAGTGAGATCTACTTTAGTATACGATAAATTTCATATCCTAACCGCATCAAGAAAACATACCCAACAAAAATTAAAAATATTGAAAAGAAACTTCTTAAATGGATCTGGTTTTAAACATAAAAGAAATGAAGTATATAATGACTATTATGATTATATATGTAAAATATTTAATGTGACAAAACTCAAGAATACACGATACATAGCCGACGGTATAATATTGCATAACATTTTAAATGAAGGTATTTGTTTGTAGCTATTTTTGGTTGTTAATGTTTTAATGCTCCAAGAAGAAGAGGCAAACTCACACCTGTATTTTATCCCAAGGGTTCAAATGTAGATATACACAAATTTTTCCCTTTCAGTAATTCAGCCAAGGTGTCGCATGCCGCCCCATTCGTCTAGCACGAACTATCATCTCGCGCTCAAACGCCGATAATTTCCGTCAGGTTGCCATCACCACGGTACATGACGTTTCACTGCACTCACAGAAGTACAACTGACCACACTGTAACTGCTTCGCGCCGTTCGACCGGTTGGACGCGATGTTACTACGCCGTTAACTAGTTTCCTCTCACTATCCCATGACTTTTGGCACTTCAGTATACTAATTAAGTGCTCAACAAACTATTTCATTCGTGTTCCATAACACTTAGCTAAACAGCAAAGTGTGGTGTTCATTAAATACATCTTTGACACTGGACAGTGGTGTCGTCCGAAGATGTAGTACAGTATAACTTGTTTTCTTAAAATTGAGGGAAAATTTCTTATCTGTGCTCCGAGTAACAATTTTCTTAGCAATTAGACAACAACGCTCTTATTTAATTGAAAATGATAGTATGTTGGTTTGAAAATAAGATTACTGGATGGTATAAGTAAAGCTACGACAATTTGTTTACAACTATTGTTCACGTACCAAAGAGTGAATTTCTCACAGCAAACAGAAAAAGTTCTTTTGAAGAAATGTCACAACGTGCATACTCTGTGTGTAAATATGAAACCGGAATTTGTGCATAGACAGTGTTAGCTGTCACTGTGGTTACCGTAAAACTGCGTCCTTGGCGCCACTTGCTTGTTTTGACTGCTGATAACAATTTCCAACTCACAACCAGACAAGTTTCATGTCATAGTGTAGTGTTTAATAGCGTTGAACATGGCGCAATTTGCACCTACAAACTACGATGTGCGGATAGCATTGATTTTTTGTTACCATTTGAAGAAAACTGCTGCAGAATCGCATCGCATCAAAATTTAAAAGTGGCGATTTTGACGTGAGAAACAAAGAACGTGGAAGACCACCGAAAAGTTTGCAGACAGCGAATTGCAAGCTTTGTTGGATGAGGATGAAACTCAACAACAACTCGCGGATCAATTAAATGTGACACGAGAAGCAGTTTCCATACGTTAAAAAGCCATGGGCAAGATTCAGAAGGTGGGAAAATGGATTCCACATGTATTGACCGAACGACAGCAGGAAAACCGAAAAATCACTTGCGAAATTCTGCTCGCCAGGTACAAAAGGAAATCATTTCTCCATCGAATTGTGACTGGTGACGAAAAGTGGATCTATTTCGAGAATCATACGCGTAAAAGATCATGGGTAACTCCAGGAGAACCGGCGACATCGACTGCAAGACCTAATCGCTATGGACGGAAGACAATGCTTTGTGTTTGGTGGGATCAGAAGGGAGTGATCTATTATGAACTGCTGAAACCTGGCGAAATCGTTACCCAACGTTACCGACAACAAATGATCGATTTGCATCAAGCTTTGCGTGAAAAGAGACCAGAATATGACCAAAGACAACATAAAGTGATTGTGCTTCACGATAATGCACCCTCCCACATAACAAAACCGGTCAAGGAAACGATTGCGACGTTTGGCTGGGAAATCCATCGGCATGCGGCTTACTCACCAGACTTGGCGCCTTCCGACTTTCACTTATTTGCATCCATGGGACACGCACTTGCTGACCAGAGCTTCACATCTTACGAAAATGGCTTGATGACTGGTTTGCAGCACAAGAGGCACAGTTTTTTTTTTTTTTGGTCTGGCATCCACACATTGCCGGAACGATGGCAGAAATGTATCGCTAGCGATGGCCAATACTTCGAATAAAATAGTTCTTAGCATTGTCATCCAATCACTGTGTCTTTTCTGTACATAAATTCCGGTTTCATATTTACGCACCTGGTAGTTACGGAGCTAGAGAAACAAAATGTTTGTGGGGCGATCATCTTAAATGATTTTATATGCCGTCAAATAATGGCGTAAGGCTTAGTAAACCACTATCGAATTTAAACCGAGTATACACAGTAGATAGTAACGTTTAGTACACAGATCTTATAAACAAGCCGCCGTGGCTCAGTGGTAGAGCGCTCTGGTGCTTGGGGCCCCTGTCTCGATCCCAGATTGTGCCATGTGGACTTTGTGGTAGACAAACACCATGTGCGTGGATTTTTTCGGAGTTCTCCCGTCTCCTCTCAATTTCTTCATTCTACCATTCTCCCGTCATCATCCATTCGGCCTGTCCCAAAAATGCCTAAAGACCTTAAATAAAATTCAAATTCGAAATCCAAGGAGTCTATGAACAAGTAACACGAAACTCATTCCCCGTGATACAGTCGATAACGTCGCGGATTTGGATCGACAATGATGACGTAAGAGGTAAGGGTTCGAGCTTCGCTGTCAGCAATCCTAGTTGAGGTTTATCATGGGTTTTCGCAGTTTTTACCAGGCGAATATCGTGATAGTATCTAAACAAACACGCTGGCAGATACATTCCCCATCCCTCCGCCCAGAAGAGTAATTATTGAGGGACGGTATTCCTCAAACTTAACCGGCTTGGACAACAATTTGCAGTAGAGGCTTTGAAAGATTTTTCTAAGAAATAAAGTTACTAAAATTAGAGGTGTTGGATGATACTTTGTGCAACATGAAAGACGACGACCGTCTCATACTTACACGAGGAAACTTCATTAAGGAGAGACAGGTGAAAGTAATTTGCTTTCTGTGCTAGTAAAGTTATCGCTCTCATCACTAATAGCAATTTCTAATTAGATCGTGAAGGAAATAACGTTTTCCTTAAACGATCATTCCAGAAGAGATATCTTCCAGTGATAAAGCAGCGAACTGAATATTTTTTATCTTCTAGCTATTAACAAAGCCACAGGAATTAAAAATAAAGAAGCATATCTGACGATACTGAAAATGAAAAGTTTTTTTTTTTTACAAGAAATTAATTAACCTTTGCCCTGAATAGAAACAGTGCGGAATTAAGAAGAAGTTCAGTTCTTGTGATTAATTTATAGTTATTTTGGTAGTCTTTCATGTTCTCTTAAATGGTTCCTCTTAAGTATAGTGTTAATGTGAGAAATGCACGACGTTTTGCATGCTAAACAACACAAAACACGGAGAGAAATAGGAAGAAAGGAGGTTCCGTGGTTGGTCGATCAAATAAAAGTCCGGAAATATTTTTCAGTGTTGCCACTGATGTATTATTTTCACGAGTTTTCGCTTTTATTTTTATTTATTGTTATTGTTTTTGCAAGCTGGTTCACTGAACTAGAATCAGTTCTCGGCTTGTAAACAAGGATAAGACGAGATTCCCTAGCAGAAAGAAGGTTGCGGTGGCTCAGTGGAAGAGCGCTTACTTCTTGTGCGTGGAATCCTTGCTTCGATTCCGGCTCGTGCCATGTGTGCTTTGTGGCGGACAAGCACCGTGTGTGTAGGCTTTCTCACTGTTCTCCCGTTTCCCCCCACTTTATTCCACCAATTCTTCCGTCATCATCCATTTGGCCTGAGCTAAAGTTGCGTAAAGGCCTTTAACAAAAAACTTCTAACTCAATCCAACAAAAAGAATTGTTTTTGTGGGATCACTGCCAATATCATAATAACATACCATGTATCTACCTTGAATTGATTATGATGATGACCAATGTCCTCTCCGAAGGTAATTTTATAATCTGAAACTCATTGGACAGAATGAACCTGTGGGCGTTTGTTATTGAGTTCCTTCGCATGATGATCACATTCTAAAGACACCAGCTACAATTTAAAGTGACTTCCAAACCATTATTCGAACTGTCCCCATAAACTAACGCAGTGGTAATGAAAGTGTGGTCTGTATATTGTTTAGATACAAAGAGGAACATGTATTAGGTTGGTACAGAAATTCTGGCGGTGTTCATTCCTTTTAGGGACTAAATACGACAACAATAATATAGTCTCATCCATTCTGCACGACTATTTCCCATCATTCAAGTAGTTCCAAGATAGGTTTGTAGTAATACTACACTGGTTTCAAGGTACAGAAATCATCAAACTAAGAGTTCAGTGTTATGTCGTCGAAGAAAGATCTGATATCCAATGCGTTTGACAGTTCATGAAGCAGATGGTAATCCAAAGACGGGGACTATATTGGATGTGCTAATACCTCGATAACCAGATCCCAGTTTTCGTATGGTTGCAGTGTGAGGTCTGGCGTTGACATCTGGAGAATCCGCAATAGCCTCCTTAAGTTGGCGCAATTGTTTGTAATACAGCAAAGTATTTATTGTCACATTCTTGGGAAGCAGCTCAAAACAAATGCATTCCTTTCTGGCTCAATGAAGTGGATAACGATGTCTTGCGTGAATGCAGTTCACTTTTCACACGTGGTGCTCCTGTTTAGCGTAAACCATTGTTTCATTTGTGTGCCGTTGATGTAAAGAATAATTTTTCGTCACCCGTGACAATTCTGGACGAAAAGGTTTGATGTTGTTGGCGAGGAGAGCGATGACCAGCGAGTAAGAAGGCACAATGGAATAATTGTTGTCGCTAAGCACGTGGGGAACACAGGTGCCAAGTGTCTGCCTACTGCTGTACCATCACAGTTCATATATGTGGCCAATTCCCGTGTCGTTTGGTGTGGATTTGCGTGAAGTAAACCTTTAAAACGGTCCTCATCAAAGCCTGATTTCCGCCAAGGTCATGGGCTACGTTCATGTCGAATCTTCCCTTCTGGAAACGCTCATACCACCTTTAGACACTCCTCTTACTAGTGGCGTTGCCACCATACACTGCACAAGTATTTTAGCTGATTCTGACGACGCTGGCACACCTCGATCAAAAATTAAACAACGTAATGTGCCGGAAATGTTCGTTCTTCTCGACTTGACACTCCATGTACAACCACTTGGAACAGGAAACAAGTGCATTAATGTCGATGGTTCAACATGACATGGATTACCATGTAATGTAGTACACACTGAATGACAGCAGCAACAACTATTGTAGTTCAGAGGGGGATATTGCACCTCCTTTTTTGACCGACAGAATGTATGCACCAAGTTAATGTAGGCATTTATATATTATACATAATACCCATACTCATACAGTAATACGTACCCATACATACATACTCATACATAATACCCATACAGTAATATGCACACGTAGTACATGGATATATGAGAAATAAATTTTATAGAAGATATAAAAAATGTTGTAACTTTCACTTGTCACTCTAATAGTCAAGTTCAAGCTGTAGACTTCCTTTGTTGCCATGTCACGTTTCTTATCTGCTCAAACTGAACTTATTACGTCAATTGTTTGCAATTAAGTTGAACTACATCACTACTGGTTTTATTCTACACTTACTCGGAGAACACACGGACCGGTACCATGGAATCCTATATATTTTCTGAAAGGGCTTATTGAGTGAAGTCGTCTACTATGAATATTAACTCTGCAAATTCAACCTCTGTGCAATGTTAGGAGCAATAAAACTGTACAAACTTACTATAATCGCAGCGGTGCAAGGACTAGTCTGAATTGAAAAATATTGACCTTAGCTCTCCTGATCGCGGGGTTTAAAGCTTGCGGTTACTGTACTTTTGATTTCCATGTGCACGGGTTCGAATCCAGGGACTGGCAGAACTTTAAAATTTTCCTCAGCTTTGCTACAACTAATTCTCTTTTGAATTCTCAAATATTCATTTTTATATACTAATAGTTCCTTCTGGCAAGCATATATTACATAATACGTATCTCAATTCTCATCCCATTTCTAAAAGATTCCCAGTCGTGAGAGTTTCCATCATATTATATTTATCCAGCAGCCACAGGGGGTAATTTAGCTAGTGTAGAATAAAATAAAATTTGTATTGTACACAGACGTAAACTCAGCATTTCACATAATCTGTTTGCATGGTATTGAAAGATTTTGTTAACTTTTGGGCTTGTTTGAATACTTCTTAAATTGCTCATTTCCTATATGGAGGAGTTTACAATTTTGCTTATATTCTTAAAGCCCTTTTGATCATTCCCTTGAATCTAGGTGCAAAATCGTATCACCATCACCTATGCAGCATAGAAATATGCTACAAGTGTTCTTTTGAGGATACTAGAATGACACTAGGATATACCGCAATCCGGGGTGATGTGATACGGAAGCATTGATCTTTCTAGACCTGTTCCAGTTGCACGGATGCAGTAAAGTATATGTAGTTGTGTTCGTCAGACAGTGAGCATCGAGAGTCATACGTTGCCTCTCCCTTCCTGCCACTGTGCCGAGCTGAGAAGAAGTTGGGTGGTTGATATTGCTTTTATCATTTTATCATATGAAATTCTCTGGAACAAACGTATTGGAGAAGTGAGAAGAAAGGTGCCAGTCATCGTGCGTATGTTATGATATGATTAAAAAAAACACTTTGGTAAACTTTATTTTATATGGGCCAGTCTAGTAACTGTTGACTTCGGCCCATCACGATTATTCGTTCTAGTTAACAGACACCCATGCCCCTTCCGGGACTCGAACCCGGTACCTTAGAGTCACTGGCCTAACGTCTTAAACCTCACAGCCACCTGGTCTGCGGTCATAATACGAGTAATATGTACCTATAGGTTGTTAGTGTGTTATATGGTATTAGTGTGTTGGTATCTCCGTCTATATTTGAGGGGTCCGGTTACGAAGTACTTATCTGTACCGTAAGGGGTGAAGTGATACGTTGTCTCCTTGTACCCCAGTATACATGATGAGTTATTTGAACCATTATGCTCATTGTTACAACAAGTGTTTTGTACTTCCTACTCTTAGTTCTACCAGTAGCGATAGAAATATACCTTAGAAGTTTCAAACACCCCCTGGACCACAGTTTCATCAATTGCTTACGCCTGTTGTTTTATGGACGAAACAGCTCGCAAAAAAGATACAGAAACTAGCAGTGGAGCCAGCGTCTTTGGTACCAGTACTAGCAGTTCAGATAGAGATGTTGAATCGGATTCTGATGATCTATTCGAGTGTGTTGCAGACAAAACAGCACGCTCTGACAACCCTTACATCCAACTATCAACTTCAAGAGGAAGAAGATGGTGGTCATTGGTGCAGACTACCTGGCTCTAACAGAGAATTATTTTAATATAGTTCAATTGACAGATGTAATTACAGGCAAGGACAAACGTTATGCATCGCAAGTTACAGCTGTCACAGAAAATAGTGCTCTCACTACTGGACTTGTGAAGGTCAAATTTCTTAAACAATATAAGTCCCATAAGGACATTTTTGTATGGTACAACATCGCGAAGAAAGTGTAGTGTATCCTTACGAAGTCGTTGCCATAGTTCCTACCTCGACAGAACTTCGCTACGAATGTCTGAAATTACTTTATAATGTTCTCTAAGTTCTTTTGGTTTTGTTTACCTTGTTTTTATATATATCCATACATACTGGTTTTAGTTTATATTACTGGTGCCGGTTTTGCAAAACAAAAGATTTCATTTCTCGTCTTATGTAGTTGTTGCTAGTCTATGTTTCATTTATGTACGTTTGAGGTTATGCATCATTCCTGTCAGCCATTACATTAGATACATAGTTAATAGACGTATACCGTTTTAAAAAATATACTTTGTGACTTAGACTTTGCACATAGCCAATTATATATATGTTTTCCAACAACAACAATAATGATAAGTGCATTTCCCTACACCCGTATCTCTGATTGAAGTGATACTTCGTAAATCTACTCAGAGCTACTACTCAACTTCTTTCCTAAGCAGTGTGGGAAATTGAGCGAGTTGCAGGAGTATGTTCTTGACATTCCTATTGAAAGACTTTACATTGGCATGTGCAAAGACACAAAATCCAATGGCACAGTAACAGAATCAATACAATTTCTTCTTTCCAGTTATCTGTTAGTGGAGGAGAAAATTGATCTCAAAAGTTTAAATGGAGGGAAATCCCCATCCTTGCTCATTTCTTTTCAAGGAAATAACCCTGGTACTTCTCAATTACCATTAGTTTTTATCGATTATCATCACATGCCCTCATGCAAACACTCATAAAAATGAGCTATTACACAGGTTCATAAGGGCATGGATCTCAGCAATACTAAGTTTTGGCTACCCAAGTCACCGGATATAAATCTTGTAAAGAAGGATGGGGAGAAGCACAATTTTCTGACAGAATACAGTACAAAAAACTGAATTCAATAATTGGTTTTGGTTCATACTTTCTGAGTAGTATATTTCTGGAACATTATCGTTAATGGATGGTTTCCATTACTCATCTTGTACTTAATTTTATACGAGATAGAAGATAGTTATTCTCTTGGTAGGCATCAATTCTTTCATTTATATTGTATAGGTAATTCGTGCACGTTTTGTACACTTTAAGCTGGTCAATTTTGGATTACTTCAGTATACTTGTAGATTTTGAGAACACATGTTTTGATACACTTCAGTGAACTAGTTTTTACATCGAATTTCTTCATATAAAGCGAAAAACATGGTAGATTTACTGTGTTCTTCATAACTCGGTAGATTTAAAGGCACCGACACCATATGTATTTCCGCTCCCACTATGTTTATTTCGCTACCGAAACCTCTTGTATCGAAACTTTAACTCGTCTGAAAAATGATCAAAATATCTTGCAGTTGGAGATAAATAGTGTACACAGTAAACTGAGAAAAAAGGTTTTTATCTGTGCACAGAAAAACGATTTTCTTAGCAATGTGAAATATCATTTAATTTAAAATGAGACGATGCCTGTTTGGAAATAAGACCAGTGATCTTACTCTCAAACGGGCATGATTTCATTGCTGATATCTCATTTCTAAGAAAATTATTTCTCAGTGCACAGATAAGAACTTTTACTCAATTTTAAGAAACCGTAATAACGATGTAGAAGACATTAAACATTGGTTCGCTTAAAATGTACAAAAGGGGTCCATACTTTGATCTACGACGTTCTTGGACCAGTTTCCAAAAGAGTACATTTGGGACGGGCTTGGGCTACATGTTCGCTCTGCGGTGCCGGATCTAGAAATTTTCCTATGGAAGTCAAAGTTAAATTTTTTCAAAGTGTGGACCGCCGCACTTTCGACTTCCCTTTTGCCGTACTTTCCATCGTTTTTTAGCCAAACAATATTGCCTCGCATCACGTAGGGTATTTTTGTTATCATCTCTGGAGCCTGTCGTGGTATCGCTACTAGCCTCGGAACATAATAGTAAATACGGTCGTAATTGTAATATGCCAAATTCTATTTTGCTAAACTTTTCCTGTCAGAAACGTTCTTATATTATCATATCTATTATAATACGTGTGTTAGGAACGATTAGTGGAGGTTAGGAGGTCAGGTTCGGTTCTTTTCATTATCCCCGATAGGACGCCACCATTTTAAACGTTGTCTTACGACCGTCTTTACTATTATGATCGGCGTGTGCTATTACTAACTCCAGTAAGGCAGTAGACCTGCCTATGTGACTTGACTCGCGGTTTTGAATTTTAGAGATGAAGGTAGGTTGTATTGAATAACATAAAAAAAATGTCTTAGCGCGCCCGTATTGAAATTTTAAACACGTTTAGGTGTATTTCAATTTAATATTTGATTTTACTTTCTAGAGGCTTTTATTTTCTATTTTTAGCTGTTTGCCGCCCGGGGCGCTTGCCCCCTTTTCCTCCCTAGATCCGGCGCTGTTGCTCTCACACTAGCAATCTGTATAGCTAAGTGCAAAACTCCGTAAGCAGTTGGAGGACCGCTGGTGGAATACACATCAGGATACTATTTGATCCATGTACATCTGTATGACAATAAAAAAAGGGAACAAACTTGAGTTGAATTTCATGTATACTATTGAAGTAGGATTTGTTTCATGTCCTTTAGGCATCTGTGGATCAATTCGGGATGGGATAGAGGAAAGGATTTGGGAAGGTGTCATCCAGGGCTAAAGTTGAAGGTAACACACCAACTTTTTCCTAATGCGATTGAGGGGAAATCGTGGAAAAACTTCAATCAAGATGATCGGCCACTTGTATCGAATCCAGGATTTCCCGATTGCTAGCCAACGCAGTACTAACTGAGCTACGGCCTCTTGGCCTAATAGTATTTGTGTTAACCGCCATTAATAAAATCACCTATTTAAATTATGCACTGTCATTTGTGATTGTATAACTTGAATGTGTATTTATTTCTCTATTCTACAATGTACTATACAAGGCGAGATAAATAGATAGATAGATAGATAGACAGATAGATAGATAGATAGATAGATAGATAGATAGAGAGAGAGAGAGAGAGAGAGAGAGAAAACCTAATTTAATTAAATAATAATAATAAACATCTACCTATACTAGGGCTAGCATACGTCCTGGTTCTCCCGGACATGTCCATTTTTCGGACCCTGAAATTTGCGTCCGGGCTGGTTTTTACTTTCTGTTCAAATGTCCGGGTTTTTACTTTTATCCAATCATCATAGCCTAGGTCAGAGGTCACGAATTTACAACTTTCCGTATCACTAAACGTCTGATGTTGGCAGTACTATGTCAAATTGTCTATGCAAGTATTGCTACTGTATTCTGGATTTGTTCAGAAAAATGTTATAAACCTTTGTTTTATGAAGACTTTTTAGGTTTATTTTCGCAAGTAACTACATTCCTCTAATGCTTATACAGATGGGATTCTCGCTAATTATGAACTATAAATTGTTATATGGTGATACATTGTGTGATTTATGTAATGTTTTCGTGTTTGTGAATAAATTGATGATGTGTGTGGCTTTCGAAGAAAATGTCCTCTTTTTAGCATTTCAAAATATGGTAGCTCTAACCTATAAGCAATTGTGTGGAATAGAGAAAGTTTTTCAGATTAATGCATGTAACTAAGTCAGGCTAGCTCGACATTTTAGCCAATTTTTAATTTACGAGTTTAATACTAAATTTATGAAATCTAAGTATAAAACTATAGCAAATGATATTGTACTGTACGTATTGACACTTTTCATACCAAGTATTTCCTAGCAGACTATCATCGTCTTTATTTGAATCAGTGATATCTCAAGACTGATTTCTTATCTTGATCTTGAGTTTGAATATCATGTTTAGTACAAGTAGTAAATATTTTGCAAACAACTTGCAACACTGCAATGGTAGCTTCTTGTTGAGAAAGGTTTTTTTTCAATGTAGGTAATGAGAGTCTTTACTTTTCGGCTTGGCAGGATTTGTAGGTTCAAGTATTCAACACCCTGTGTCTTTTCAGGAATGAGAAAAGAAAAAAGAAAATAAGAGAAAAAGACATTAGCGGATGTGTGTGAGTGGTTGGTGAATGTGTGCATGTGTGTATGTGTACGTGAAAGACAGTTCGTACATGTGTAAGGAGGTGCAGCGCGTGTTTGCTCATATGAGAATGATAGTCCATGTTTTGTTAAGGACCAAAGATTCCATCTGACACGCTCCATATCGTTCGTCAAGGGTCAGTAAAAATGGCGACGAAGGCGATAGTGAAGTCAAAGTATCGTAGTATAAAAACAAAAAGAAGTTTTATCCATGGAATCAGACGTTGGTTGTTCGTTCCCTCGTGCACATTCTAGTCATTATACACAGAGAGTACACTCATTTACACATATAAACACACACACACAAGAAAGAAACGATGAATTACTTTGTGTTTACCTGGTGCTTGTGTTTTAGTATATTACGTGTATTCTCACAGCAAGATGATAAAGTTACTGAATCCGGAAGAGACTTCACCGAAGACGGTGATCTTAAATTGGTGTATCGATTATACGAAGAGTGTGTCCGCAAAGACTTTATGGGCTGTCTTAAAACAAAGGCGATCACCTTCTTTGATCGCGCTTACAGGAAAGAACAGATTCCTGTCTTTTCAGATTTTGTGGTCCTTAAAAGGACCGCTGAGATATCTGTAGCGGACAAAAACAAACCACCTTTAAGTGAAACTGAACTCGAATCCAGTTTACCAAGAAATCTTGACGAGAGGTCAAATCGTCTGGATGAGTTATTGATTGACAGAATGTCCAAATTTTTCCAAACACATCGCCTGGAAGTTAAATTTCCTTGGAAACAACTTTACGAAAACGTCGGACAAGGTAAGGATGAGTTGTAAATTTATATTATTTAATTGACTGCTGATTGCTTAATTGTTGATTTGATTTGGTGATTTGACTTGGACTCGGAATAGTTATTTTTATTGATTACGTGTAGTTCGCTTGAATTCGCTTTAAAATTGCCCAAATCTTTTGTACAAGGCTAATTCGTGTTGTTCAGAATGTACTTTGTGTGTCTTAGTATTGAATCTATTAGGTCTTATACATTTTCCTCATTATAGTATAATAACAGAATTATGCAATGCCTCAAAACTAAACAAAAATTAGCCTTGTACTAAATTAATGCAAACAATAGTGTGAATAAATGCTATATTTGGTGAAATCTGTGGTTGCTTCTGTAATTGGGCTTGCACATGTAAAATTTCTCTAAGATAAATTTTGATGCAAGATTACATAAATCTTTTTCGTACAAGGATAATTAATTATTTGAAATTAGCTTATGTTTCGTGTTCGCTCTGCATGTCTCAGGTGACTGGCTCATTATATTTTCTTCACTGTAGAGTATTATTATAGAATTATGTAATACCGGTACCTAACAACCAAAAACTTGCCTGACCTTTTGTTAAATTTCTATAGTAGTGTGAATGAAATCTTACGTGAGATGAATTGTATGTGTGTAGTTGTATGTTGTATATCTGTGATGGTGTGTCACTGTATATTTAATTTATTCTATGAGACTGATTAGTTCCTTCAAATTAGATTTTCTTATGAAACACGCACGCTTTCGTAAATATAATTGCAAGAAAAAGATATCTGTAATTAGATGTCCATGTTCTTTACATAAAGACAGTTTCTCAAAATGTTATAAATGCACCCGAAAGCATGGTAGCTGCACTTACCGGGAGTCGAGCGTATGTTTTCCAGTCTCCTGCCTGGTGCTCTAGAATTGGTAACTGGAGACCCTAGTTCGATTACTACAGCGAAGATTTTATCTGCACATTTAAAAAAAAAATCTGCAACGTTGACTAATTCTTTCTCTTGCTGTCTATTGTGTTATGATCAGATTTAAATCTCTTTGTATTCTACCCACATTATGTTTTCCTACTACTTTTTGTCGTTCTTGACTCTAGTGCAAAGTACTTACCCATCAGTGATTCCGCCAGGATTATGAATTTTTGGGGGTGTAAAGTAAACTTTGGGAGGGCATAGTGGGGTTTTGCAACATTTCTATCGATTTTTGACCGTAAAAATTATAAAGTTGGGAAGTGTTCTCGATAATTTCGTGGTAAAACCCCCCACATGGAGGGGGGTCTGGCCGAATCGCTGTTATCCATCCATGTTTCTGCCATTTTTTAGAACCACAGCTATGGAAACTTCAATTTTGAGAGCTTTAGAATTTTTTAATTTATGGCCTTTAGGCATCTAAGACTCAGGTCAGGATAGGAAAGGGGAAAGGAATCGGGAAGGTGTTGACCAGGGTCTATGTTCAAGGTGCTATCCCGGCGTTTGCCTGATGTGACTGAGGAAAAACACTGGGAAAACCTCAGTCAGGATGGTCGGCCGCTGAGATCGTACCAACGACCTCCCGAATCCTACGCCAACGCTCTACTACTGATCTATTCATGGGTCAGGGTAACGTCGATAAAGTTCTAGCCCCGTCTGCTGGATGTTTTTCTAACTGTAAGTTCGAAAATTTCACTATCTGGTAAAATAGGTCCAATGTACGTTAAAAGATGAATATACGGATGACGAATTTTATATCATTGTCAAATATTTTTCCGGTATTGTCATTTTATCGAACCTGAGGGACTAAGAAAATGTACCCTTCGATAATTTACTATAAATTTGAGTGTACCTTCAAATTACTATTCAGGTATTCACTTAGATAGAAACTAGAGAGAAAGGTGCAATCAAAATGATCGGTTTAAGGTTTCGATTTGATTTGAATCATTAATGATTCCCTAAACGAGCTGGTCAGCTGCAAGGATAGGACATACGAGTTTCGGAAGAGTGGTGTTCAAGCTTCCCCGTGGGACTTGAACCTGTGATCGCGCAATTACAAAGTAATCGCTCTAACTTTTCGCACAATCAGGAGTCTTTCAAAGTTTCCAGCCACAGCTATTTTTTATTGAAGATTTTTATGTGGTTCATGTTTTGAATTTGACCTTGATCCGCAAAGCGGCAGATACTTGAGTAGATATGAATTGTTTATTTTTGCAAGTGCTTTGTTTTCCTTTCTGTACGACTTTTCTTCCTTAATACCAACACTCACACGTTAAATCAATATTCTTCATCTTACCCGTTTCCCGTCAATCACACGTTTAATTGCATCCTGCTGTACAGGGTGTCCATAAAGTGCCCTACGCTTGTATCTTCGGAACGAATGGAAATATAAAAATTACTCAAACACGTATTCCATTATTTTGAGGAGCGAGGATTTTTAGTTTAAAATCCACCTCTGAACCCTAAATATAGATGGTGAACCCTATTCTCTCCATACCTTTCTTACCACCTGGTGTTCGTTCAGTGAAACTAGAATGAAATAATGCTAGTATGGAATGATTGCTTCCATATTCGATTCAAAAACTGAACAAAATCATGCAGTACAAGCTGATACTTCACATTATAAGTCCATGAAAGATTAAAAAACGTAGATTTTGCGCATATCTTACTATAGCTTTACTTTACTCCTAGTTCCACTCTACTGACACCAGGTGGCATGAATGAAGAAGAGAGAATGGGAGTTTTCCATCTAGAAATTATTTTATCTATGATTCATGAATTAACTTGTAGATTAAGTTAACTTATGACTAAAATGTTTTGTGCAACTGACCTTTTAGAGTACCAAACAAGTACAAAAATGCTTTCTGAAAGAAAATACGAATCTAAGCATTTCTGCGAGGCAAATGGCACCTATATTTCTGTAATTTAAATTATCTGTTTTCGTGCATTACTTGTATTATTCATTATCTTGGTATATAAAATAAAATTTAACCTAAATGAAGAATTGCACAAAATATATTTTTTTGTCAAAGAAAAAAAGATAAAAATGTAAAATTATGTTCTCCGGTATATATCTTATATTCTCCTTGACAGCTACAGACCCCAGTCATATAATAAATTAAAATGAAACGAAAATATTATTTACTTTATCATTTTTTAACAAATACTTGTACAATGAAAAATACATTTTACGGCAAAATAATTAATCACATACACATGAGTTCAATACTTTGTAAAATTTGTATCAGCTGTTATTATGTTATTTGTAACATATAATTATTAAGAAAGAGGCATTATTTTATAAATTAAAGATAAAAAATAACTACTTTCGATTAGCATTGGATTAATTAATCGATATTTTGCGAAATGCATTGAAAAGTACACAAAAGAAACACTAACAGGTTTATCTCACTCCTATCAATCAAAGAACACTATTAGAATTTATATTCTTACTTAAATATCGCGGAAAATTTCTTTCTTCCCACAGTAACAATAATCAAATGAATAAATCTGAACCACTTTATGTAAGTATTTCCATCATTTGAATCAAATGAAAAATGTCAATATGTATCATGTCCCTTATGTGCACCAATGGGGCTCCATAGCCTAGTGGTTAGAGCGTTGGACTTATGTCCGCGTGGTCCCAGGTTCAATTTCCGGCAAATTCCCATTTTTCGGCATCCACCCAGCGTCGTGAGACAAACTAGAGAGTCACGTGAATAAAGACGTGACGGCCACACTCGGTCTAGAAAGCCCCTGATACGCCTGTTCGTGGTTAGGTGCACGTAGTGCTGACCACACAGCCGTCACTCAGGTGGACACAGTTCCATCACACACGGATAGATGGCGTTTGGGGCAGGCTCAGGATCTATCGGCCTGTCACGCCAGTGGTTATTATTATTATTTATTATGTGCACTAAGGTGCATGAATGTCGTACATTCACAAAAAGCGTTAAGGAAAGTTATTATAATAAATGTTTCCTTACATTCATTATTACACAATATGTATAATTAATTTGTATACAGTTAGTTTTGTGAGTGCAGTACGCTCAAAGCAATGTCTACATTTCATATCATCAGTGGTACCAGATTAGATTTTCTTTCATTTCTCCATTAAACCGTTGATCACTTTTTAACTTTTCTGTTAGAATGTTCCTTTGCGAAAATGCTATTTGTCTTCCCATTGTTCTGGCATCGATAAGATGTTTTCTTTCTGAAACGGCAGCACTCCTATATGTAATGACCCTTTTGGCCACACTTGAAACACCCATGTTCACACCATAGTGGGATTGAAAGCTATCAATAGTTGTTCATGCAAACCTATAAATAATAGTTATTACTTATTCTTTTTTCTCAGTAATGGTTAAGTCATAATAAGAGAATAGTAGTCAGAGTTACGAAGTAATATCAGAAAACTGCATGGAAATAGATGCAATTCTAGTAAGACAATCAAATCTGGTACAAATACTTCATCTACCCAAGTACTACAAGTCCGTATCTCGTATAGTAACCTAAAAAGTAAATGGAAAATACGCGCGTCTGCTGTTAACTGCTGTTACCGCCTATATAATTCATTTTATCTTATCTTTGAAGGATTAACTTAAGAACATCCCTTTATTTATATTAGTATGTTTAGGTAATAACCGTGTAAAGCAGAATTCGCAAGAATGGAATTTCATGATATAACTATGTACATTGTTCAGGTAAACCATTTGAAATTATTCTTTTTCTGAATTCGTTGAAATAACTATATATACTGTTCTTACGAACGTATTTACACTGTGTAGGATGTATCAAAAGTCACGTCTGTCTCGTGAAATACTTCAGATTTTATTCCAGCTATCTTTAGTTACGAGACTGCTTTTTAATCTTTTAAGTATACAACACTCCTTTCTGGTATTTTTGCACTATATGGCCTTCATGGCATGCTAGCGCCGGAACATAAGAAGATACAGAGAAACTGACTTCCGATTTGAGTTTAGATACCTTGATTTCTATTGTTGTTTTCTTTTTTAATTTGGTGATGCCACAATCTTTCCAAATGTTATCCAAATCCAAATTTGAGGTCATCTTACATGATTTTGCTTAGGCGCTAGCGTGTCATACAGGTGGACAGGACAATGCCCCCGATTGACCCCATATTTCCGCCCATGAAATCAATGTCTCTGAACCCAAATTTGAAGTATTTTCCTTCAGTGCTCCTTATTTCCTGATATACCGTAGAAATTGACTATTCTTTACAGGAACTTTTTTTTTGTTTGTTACCGTGTGGGTGATCATAATCTCTCAAAATTTGTCGCACTGCACTGTAAAGGAAAGTTTCTTAAAATTGAGAAGCAATGTTCTTATCAGTGCACGAGAAATAATTTTCTTAGAAGTGAGATATCAACATTCTTTTTTTAATTTAAAATAAGAGCATGCGAGTTTTGAAATAAGGCCAGTAAGCTCATTTCCAAGCAGGCATATTCTCATTTTCAATTAAATAAGAATGGTGATATCTCATTTCTAAGAAAATTGTTTCCTGGTGCACAGATAAGAACTTTTTTTTCTCAATTTTAAGAAACCGCTTTTTACGATGTACCTTTCGGAGACATTGTATCTTGCAATTAGAACTAATATTTCGAGTTCTATTTGAAATCAGTTTCCAGATATGCATTGCAATGGCATATGCCTGTAATTGCAATGCTAACCACACTAAGTATACGGAATGGAACCAATCCCCTCCTTTCTTCACGTCATGTGAACAAGTCCTTAAAAAATGTAGATCACCACACGTGTGGGCATGGATGTCGCTCTGTTTGTTCCTGCTCTAAAATTTAATTTTAATTACTATCATCTGCAAAATGACAATGCTCTGGAAAAATGGTGGTTCCTCTACAGTTATGCTTCTGTGGATATGGAATTCAGAGATTCTTCAAGCGACAAATGTTTGTCATACTAGAACAATAATGATTTGAGAGTTTAAAAAAAGTAGAACGAAAAAAAAAAAGAAAAAACAATACAAAGAAATTTAGATAAATTATTTTCCTGTTAGTTTTTTTTTTATGTCATTGTATTATCTTACAATGTTTACAAGTATTGGCCAAATTATTGGATTCGTTAATTGAAAAATGAAACACAAAACATTAATTACACCGTAAGCTCATTTGTTAATCGGAAAGTATCATAATAAGTGTTTATTTGCTCTTTCATACACAGGTGCTCTGTCAGTACAGCGTATGACCATCTTTGACCTTCATAAGAGCAAATAAAATTCGAGGCATAGATCTGATGATATGCCTTTGAATCAAGACAGGGTCATGATGGTACAGTCTAGTTATGCGTTCAACTATCTGGATTTTCGTGGTACAGAACGTTTCATATATTTTGGTCTTCAGATAGGTCCAGATATTCTCAATGAGATTCAAGTCTCAACTATTGCCAGGCCATGAGACCAATTCTATTCCCCTTTCGTCAAAGAACAATCTTAGAAAGAGAAAAAAAGAAAGAAAAAGCAAGAAAGAAATATAAAATACGATTATGTTGAAGAAGGTATTAGATTTCAACATATAAACAGTTTTTTACAGTCTTAGGCTACTGGAATTAAGCTCGCTTTCAAGACAATATTTTAATGTTTTAATATTTTCCCAATAAGTCCAATAACCTGGCCAGTACTGTACGTCCTATCAATTCTTTCTTTCTATATTTGAATCTGAATTTATTTAAGGCCTTTTGGTATCTTTGGCTCAGGCGTGGAGTAGTTAGGTAGAGGTTAGGGAAGGTATAAGCCAGGGCCTTTCTTAATGTACCATCCCAACATTCTGGTAAAAATGAGGTAAACCCTGGGAGTTATGATGGTCGGCTGTGAATTCGAACCCACGTACCTACCCATTACCGATCCGAAGTCAGTGACGCTACCTCCTGAACCATGAGGACTGGGTGCTTTTTTCTATAGACTAGCCAGGGATCTGTGGTTAAAGACATGTGTGAGTGATGACATCCTTCGGCAAGCTCGGTTTACAATCAAGTTTTCGGAAGATACCGGACAGAGTCTTAGCTCTCACGTGGCGTCTCCGTATTTGCCTGGTGAAACTGAGGAAAATCTAAGTTAGAATGACCCATCGTTTGACTTGAAACAGCGTGTTTCTTGAGTACCTTTGTGAAATCTGTGACAGTAGCCATTGGACAAGGATCCGCCATGTTTTCAAGCGAACAGACATTTTCATATGTGCACTCTTTCTCCAAAATAAAAGATCAAGGAGAAAAAATGGCACAGAGCTAAAATGATAAGAAAACACTACAAATACAATAAGTTAGAATCTATTACAAAGCATGAAATTACAAATACTATCATAGATCATGTTATGCAGTAGTTGCAACATCGTTTAGCGTGACCTACATCATTCTACTCAGTGGCCAGAGTCTCTGGACTTGTACACTAATGTGTTTGCAAAGCTTCACTAATGAGTTCCGATTTTCTCTGGACAGTGATTTTCGATAAAGACTAATGTGACTAGTCATCCAACCTCGTTAAAAGCGACAGACGTAGAGGTGGAGCGGTATATTTCTTGCAGGACGCTCAGAAAGGTATGTGCTCTCTCGAGGACCCATGACAGCTCATGACATCTTTGGATTTCATGGTAGATCTTACGCAAATGAAAGAAGTAAGGGGTTCATTATGAAATACGATGATGTCCATCCACACAAGGGCAAGCTTAGGTACTTGGAGGAACATCATAATCCGAAGAATGGTGTGGCCTGCAAAGCATCCGATCTTTAATCCTGTCAAGAGAATTATGTGTTTTCTGGGCTCTATACGAAGCCTGCAAAATACTCAAAGAGCTCTCCGTTAAATATGGATCTAGATACCAAAGAAATTAGTCGACACGTTACCCACAGAATTCAGCATCACTTTGGACAATATCACCTTTCGTGGTGAGAACATTCCCTATTTGTGCCTGCACGTGGCGTGTTTGCTTGTTGAGACCTAGAATGGAACACTTTGTGGATCCAAAACATTATTTTCTTTGCGAAATTGTTCCTTAATTAGTTGGTCTTCGTCACTATACCACGTACAGTATATGAACTGACTAATTAGTTATAAACAATGGTTGTGTTCCACCATTTTTTCTTTAAGTTTTGCGGGGTATTTTAATTTTTGTATTTTAAGTTTACTCGGTGATGAAAAATCCAAACATGTTACTTTACAAAAACAAATTTAAAGAATTAATCTGACACAATATATTTAGACATTTAGATGACTAAATTTAAAGGGGCTATGGACCAAAATGAGAGGAATAAGTGTCACGAAACTTTGAATTTCACGAATACGATCTAGAATCAATATTAAAATTTAAATCAAAACTATCAAAATAATCAGAATGAAACTTTCACGGGGTTACTACTAACTGAAGATAACAATGAAAACCATGAATAGTGTTGCCATCTGGGAAGCAGTATGGTCAACTAAGAATAAAATATAGTTTCTTTAAATAGCACTAGATGTCAATTAATATATATTTAAAGGGTGCTAATTAAAAGAGTGATTTCTGGCAGCATAGTGTTGCAGACGTTTGGAGATATTTATGTTTAAAAAATTTCAATATTTGGAATGTATGTATTGGTGCTGTTCAATAAATTTATTTCAAGAAAAACATAACTTTTAATCAAAGTGCCTGCTAGTAGGGTAATTCCCAAATAAGGAAAATAAATACTAATTGTTTAATCATTGTGACCATACGGTGGTAACCCAAGAAATCTTTAAACGCTCTTTTATGTTTAAAACGCTTAAAGGAGTGATAATGAAATAAACATACGTTTATCATGGTTTCATCTTTAATGTAATCATCTTGAATCTAGCTCAATTAAAAAGGAAATAGTTATCAGGTAATATAATATATTAATTTCAGCTAAAATTTTGTCCTCATTACGTTGATGACGTCAGCTTTCCTGTAACGTTAATAGTGTTAAAGGTAGATATTAGTATGCAGTTTTTTTTTTTCGAACGTTCGTGAAATGTAATTTCTTTTTGAAGCAATGAAAGTAATGAAAACCGAACGTAAACCGATTCGCACTGAGTAGTCGTGCCTTTGAATATACTTAGGCCATGCTTGGACATCTATTTCTGATATACTCAATTGTTTCCGTGCGTATGTAACACTTTCACATGTTTTGCTTAATTCCTTCATTTTTCACTAGGTTTTTCTGATAGTGTTTTGTTTCTATCATCTGTTTTTGTATTCGTTGCATGAAGCTTTCTGTTTCTGGTATTGGTTCTCCTTGTCTTAGGCACTCAAATGATTCTTATTTGGATCTGTGAGCCTGGTTGATTTCTGCTAGGTATCTTTCATATATCTCTTGTTTTATCATGTTACGCTCTTTGTACTGCCGTGTGACATCTGCGGATCTTCTCTTAAATTTACTGGCATACATCTGGCTCAAATTATCGTTTTGTGCAACTGGCTACTTCACTTCCTTCTTCTAGAAGGAACTTCTTAGTGAGTAAGTTTATTTATTATGTATATTTCGCAGTTTTCAATTTTAGTGTTTAATTGAGTCTAATAGACAGTTCGTAATGTTTTCATGTAATAATTTGCAAATTATTATTATTATTTGTTCATTTACAGGTCGTGGAAACAAGGGTTTCAAGAAACTTGGACCAGCTATATTGATAGGAACTTTGATGAAAGCAGGTACCATCAAAGCCATCGCGTTTGGTTCCTTGGCACTACTCGCTGGTAAAGCTTTACTGCTGAGCAAGATAGCGCTGGTACTCGCTGCCCTCGTTGGACTGAAGAAACTATCCCACTCGGCTCCACATCATGAGGTTGTGACCGTGGCAGGCGGTGGTAGCCATTACCGACGAAGCTTGTATGACCCTCTCAAAGGAGAAGAGTCTCAATTCGACCCTCAAGAGTATGCGTATAGAGGACAAATGGCATATCAACCACCAGAAGAGGTTTATCACGCTGCTGGCTACCCACCGTATCAGTGAAAGGGTTATTAGCTAAAGATTAGCCAATGAACAAGTTTGCCAAAAAAAAAAAAAGAGAGATTATTTTTCTACTCGGGTGTTTGCGTGGAGCTGATTGACACTTGTGCGTCTGTACCCTATTTCTGGTATTCCCAATATTTGGAATGAAAACTATCAACAATCAATATTTTGTTTCCTAAACTTTGGAACAAATGGAAAAGCTATTGTTTTGGGATAATTATAATTGGGAGACAGTGATGTGCAGCTTCGTACCTTGGTATTTATTTTGATGGACTGGTTTTCTACCATTGTGGTACTGTAAATATGTAGTAGGTGCTTTAGCGTTGTAGCTAATTTGAGTGTGCAAATCCGTCTAGGTTTTTGCAAAACATTAGCATGTGCAATTTTTACTGAACTTCAGAAAAGTTTTCTCAGAGATATGGTGATACATTTTGATCTAATAATGTAAAAAACAATATAATTGTTTAATGCAATGATCGTAATGTTTAAATAAGTTGTGTTAATTCACGGAGTTTATAGCGTGTAGTAATGGTTCCCAACCTCGGTCCCACAAAACAAATTATAGACTTAAAATTTATATTTAGTCCTTTTTTTGCACATAATATAACGACGCAAAAAAAAAATATTTATTTTTATTTTCAATAGTGATTACTCCAATTCATATTTGGGGTTTAATTCTCGAAATTCAAACCCATGCTTTAACTCATATTAATGCTGCCTTTTCCAATTAGGCCCATCTTTTGTTGACATTTCTATGTGTGGTAGAATTGAATTGAAATTTATTTAAGGTCTTTTCGACATACATGTGGTATAATTAATTTATATTTGCTGCTATGAATTATTCTGCAAGTAAATATATATATATTTAGGTTAATATTTCCATGTTTCGTGCAGTGCAGCAAGAAAAAACGTTATGAGTTATCATTGATTTTAGAAGCCCGTGATTTGGAAAAGTGTGGTAACCAGTGGCGTACAGCTTAAAGTGATAAAGACTCATCTGTGTTCCTTTCGTTCTGTAAACAAACAATCAAATGACAAAGAAACATATGTTTTTATAAAGACGAATTATGTCTATGTTATACACTTTAAATGATATCACAGTTTTATTCAAAGTCGTAGTAATTTCTTAAGCTTATTTTATTAGTCATGTTGCGCTTGAATCTCCCTTGCAAGCAGTTTAATCTCCTTCTCATTTTCTAGAATAATACTACAAAATAAATTATATTCGAAACGTCGGTTATAGATTTTGTAATAAAAGATAAAATTCAAATAACGCGAAAACATATAAATGACGCAGTTTACATGTTTAAAATTTTGTCGATTCAAATTTAGAGAAAACATAATTTAAATTTTAGAAATTTCCTAGCAATGGAAATAGTGTAAAGGAAATGTTAAAATAATGAACTTTACACATCCAAACTAAATGCACAATTCAATGGATATTACTTGAGTAAACGAAAATCCATCTAACAATTTCATTTAGTAGAACTAATCAAGTAATTGCGTAACTTTAGTAATACCACTAAACATGTTATAACATGTAGTAAGTACTTATTATCTTGTATTAATATTTACACAGCTTTCATAAACTGTATTACCTCTTTTAATACTATGGAAAACAGTAAATAAGGTATCAAATGATTACGTCTATAAATAAAACATTACTAACACCATCTGTTGTAGATTTTTGAAAAGCAGCTACAGATTTTAAACACAAATAATTTGTGCATCATAATTAATTCTCCTATACTGAGTTTCATATTGATTTAAATCTGGAAATTTTTTGCATAAAAGTTTTGTCCAAACTTAGAATCAACATTGGATGTTACATTGCTAGAAGTTTGTAATAACAAGTGTCTTTAATATAAGCCATAAAGATGAATGATGTATTGAAAATATCGTAGCTATTTTTTTATTTTTTTTTGTTATTAACAGCTTGTAAACTTTTTCTTTTAATTTCTCTTCCAAAGGAGACTTTAAAATATGTGGTACGTATGACATTGACAGACTTGACGTATAATGACACGACTAACTGTTTAATATCTATTACCCTTGTAGCAGTGATTCTTAAAGCATATGGTTTATAAATGGCTATATCCGAGTGAATATGAAATAGGGATTAAATAATTTATTTAACATCATTTATTAATACAAAAGTAACAAATACATTTCTCTGTTAAGTAATATAAAGTAAGATGCCTAAAATTAGAGAGTAAATCATTACATTTTTATAATTCAACTAGTTGATATGCCCACCCGGTAGTGCGGGGTAAAGTATTTAAAATAGGTTAGCAACACTGATAAAATAGAACATTTAGAGGGTGAGGATCTGCAGGTTTTGCCCGCGCTGCAGATTTGGTGCGGATTTGAGGAATTTGACATTTTGATTTGGGGCATAATGCTCGACCCGTAGTACTTCTATGACCTGGACCAGTACCTACTAAAGCGTATGTATCTATGCAAAAACTGGTGTAAATTAATGAACTTGTGAAGATTTGTATAATTAGAGATATTTGTATAAGTTGAATTTTAAAATATGTTGGCATCACTAACAGCTTGGATGCTTGGGAACGGAGACACCATTTTTTTCTATTGTGTCCAATAATGTTTATGCCAAGTTTGGTGCGGATAAATCCAACGGTATGGAAGCAATTTGAAAATTTATAGTTTTCAAAAGGTTGGCAACTCTGAGAACTGAAGTGCAATATTCGACTCGGAATGCCTTTACGGTCTAGCCTAGTGACTAATGCACACATATGTAAAATTTGGTGTAAATCAATATGATTTTTGTGTAGATTTCTGTAAGCAAAACATTATTATGTAACAGATACACAAATAAACGAGCTTTCACTTTAAGTATAAGATGAAAGATAAGGGCCTGTATTACTGATTTCAAACATGGCAAATTAGGTTTGTTAGTGCTGCCATCTACTGGAGTGAAGTAATATCACACATGTTAAATCACTGAGCCTCGGAATGGTTTTGAGAACCACTGTCCCAAATTCGGACAAGACTTTTGCGACATCTATGAAACGAACATTGAAACGCTACAATATTTAACGAATTTTTCTTCAGTCTTAACTACGTGACATTTTGTGACACCAGATGACACAATTTGTGTAACTAGTTTGAAATACATAAAACACATGTTTTGATATATCAAGGATATAATTATAGTTTATAATTAAGATTGACTTTTCATGTTAATAATAAATTTATGTTATTTTGGTAATTTGACAAGATGCTGTGATATCTTTTGAACATTATAATATAGAAACAAATGAGGAATGCAGCAAAAAGGTTTATTTTCTTTATCAAACATGCTTGATTGCTTTCTTAATTTATAAAATAAAGAAACCTTTGATTAATTCATCTTTACACTGTTGAATGATTTTTAAAATGATTTAACATTTTTTATGACTTGTTGAAGTTTCTAATATGAAATAGTGTATATACAATAATAATTATAATAACAATGACAATTGTTATTAAGACTGACTATCAACAAAACATTTCAAAACGTTATTAACAACTTGTAAATGTAATTATTTAAAAATCATTTCCTGTATATAAAGATATTTGAAACGAATAAAGAATATAAACGTTTGTTTATAATAATTTCTTTTATTGACTTCCAATGTATACTTTTTTCCTGTAATAACAATCCTGTGTTTGTAGTAATTTTGGACAGAGATTTATATTGTACTTATTTGTTCTTCATATACTTGCATATCAGCCATTGCATATCATCAGTACTAGGTATTACATAACTGGCATTAGTTATCAGACATAGCTATTGTGCATCAGCAATATCAGCCATTTTCAACCCAATGAAAGGTGAACGCTCAAAAAGCTTATCTATGTAGCTCCTGAAAAGCCTTTAATTTCATCTACCCACCTTGCATCTTAACGTCTTCTAGATCATTTAATTTCTCTGGGAATCTAATATAGAAAATGCATCGTTCATCTTCCATCTGTTTGTCTAGATAGGTGACCGACATATCTCTACATTACCTTCTTCAGAACCTTGGTTGTATCCTCTATCTTTGTTTGAAATCTAATTTATTTTTTTATTTTCGTAATCCTTGAAGTGAAACGTTGCCTAAGGTTATTTCACTAGTCTTCCTCTGACTTCCCAACCTGCAATATTCGTATCACACGAATCCGTAGCAAGAAGAAAATGAATTCATCTTCCTCTTCAACGATGTAGGCAAACCTCGTATATTTTCATTTTCATTTTTAGTCTCACTATTAGTAGTGATTCTGCATTTCAAGGTCACGAATAAGCTGGCGTGAAACCTAATATTTACAAAAGCGAAAACCTGATAACTAGTAATTAGTACGACCAATAACTATTCCAAATCAATTGTAATACCAATCATACCAAACATAAAAACCAGTGCCAACTCACGTGAGATATGAATTTCAAGAGTTCAAAATGGCGATATGGATGCAATGTGAGTTGGGCTAACAATAATCAAGATTGTTCACTATATATGCACTGAGCCAAAGTTGCACTAAGGTTACGGGTCATCACTGACGGCGGAACACAGCACAAAGAGTAATTGAATATATCTCCTAATTAAGTTGTTGTCACGAATATTCGAAGCAAGTCTTCAGTAAAGCTATAAGTCCAACATGTTCTTCGATGAGAATTTCACTAACTCAGAAATAGCGGATTTCTATGGGGAAGTTTACGATGTAAAAATCAAATAGTTTCTCATAAAGAACTCGGTTCAGTCAACCATGAATCGCGCTTGACGAACACGGAATGTCAGAATAAGAGTAGGCGGCGATGGATTTGGTATTTATTGGGATTATTGATTCGGTCATAGACTGGAAGGACGATGAAATCAGGTTATGGAACTTGTACAAAGGATGTTATTTGATCTCGGTGATATATCCGGTGTAATCGGAATCACTCATGGGTGTTTAAATATTAGTTATCTGCTATGGATCATTATTTGTGTAGGATGTTGGTCGGTCTTCCGCTCACAACTTCGATGCAGGTGTTAAAGTTCTAAAAAAATGGCTTTGAGGACGTGCTAATAAATTGATATGTATATTTAATTACTACTGCTTGATTTCCTGTGTATTTGTCGATAATGACTGTCTCTCAGATCGCTTATCTTGGAGGTGGATAAATTCATGCTCCTATCAATAATAAACATGTGGTTCGAGTTATTATAACTGATATTCGATTTGAGTTATATCCTGTTATTAGATTGTAGTATTCAAAGCGTCTGGGAATGGAATGATTACTTATTACCCCAAAACACATTATATCGGAAACTTGATGCATTGAATCGAGTTCAAGTTCCAGAACTACTTGGTCACCAATTTATTGTTTGGATTCTTAAAAACTTATACAAGTAATGAGCTAATACTAAAAATGAAAATATACAAGGTTTGCATACAGCAAGGTGAGAAACAAAACAGAGCCTTGATGTGATATTCAATGTGCAATCAGCATTGATTCTACGTTGCTTTTTTTTCTTTTCCTACTTAAAAATGTAAGTAGACGAGAAATTTCATTGCAAAAACAACTGAACAACGAAATAATGGAACATTTTAAACAAAAAAAATATATACAACATCGCTTAAAAGTAATTTCCAAAAGTAAAACGTTTGCTGTGTTTGAAACATAATAAACCTTGTAACTTAATAAACCTTTCGCCCGTCAATTTGTGGGAATACAAACACGAAGATAACTTAGAATAAGATTAAGTTCGATAACTTGAAAACTGACTCCGGGCTTCAAATATGCCCAGCTTACAACTTGTTTCGCCGACAAGAAATTCCCTTCGAACTGAAATATATACTTCGGTACACAATTTGCAAGAAATATACGATAACCCTTTAACTGTAACACACATATCGAATCGTAGGCCAAGCAACTGTATAAGCAGTATGACTTAGATTTCTCGGATTCCAACTATTACACCAGGTCGTCAAAAATACAAGTATCAAGTACACGAAAACTACATGGTAAATAATTATTCCCTAACAAAATAGCGCTCCACTCGTTCATTTAAGAATAGTACCAATAAAGTAAAGTAAACCTTTAACATATAATCACCATTAATACGATTCATATATCACAAATCATAAATTGTAAAGAAAAAAATCACGTGCCGCTCTTTACATATAATCAGCGAGCCTCATATAAAACGTCATGGACCCGCCATTCGCATATCAGAACACCAATCAGAATCCAGAGATTCAAAGACCTCATATAAATATCTAATAAACAAATAGACACTACAATTTAGACAATATCTGCCATATCCCCTAGGCAATATTTAAAAATCAACCATCTTATTCTTCACAGAGAAAACTCATCCAAAACCATATACCATTACACCATCCTATTGTTTCCCTGCATTCATATATCCATTGCTGTTCGTGTAACTGTTAATTTTGAGTCTTTTTGTACAATCTATGTTCACGTTTCGCAGCTGTACAAAATCATATGTAAGGCAAAAATTAAATTCATTATACGAAACTTTAAGCTATTGAAATAGTCTAATATTCTAAACAAAATCCGTGTCGTATAGAAGTACTTATTAAATCAATTATCTTCGCTTTCAGTGGGTTTCACTTCCCTAGGAAACTATATTTATCAACAATGACAATCAGCTCTACGTGAATCTTTATTGCCAAAGAGTCCTTATTTCTTTCTTTTCATGGCATTGATGGTAAATTACCTTTGTTTTACTCACAGAGTAAGATAAATCTTATTTTACACAGTATACTGACTTAAACTTATTTTGTCCTATTTTGAAACTCTCACTGCTGCCATCTTCCATTCTGGTATGTACTTCTGCACTTGATGCAAAGATGATTATTACACAAACAAATTTATGGTGTTTAAGGTATTCGCCATTAAATTTTATTCCAGTTACATACTCGTTTAAATTTTGTATGCTTCCTCCACAGAAAATAATCTTGGAGAGGTTGAGTTTTCTTACCTGACTATTTTTTAAACTTTGAATTTGTCACTTTCTTGGTATAGTTTAATGACAGATGAGGGTTATCAATCCTTTTCTCTGAACCTATGATGGATGAACCATCACAGTATTCTAGGAAAAGGTAACCTTCATTAAGTAAAAGCAGTTACGCTAGGTTATGCTAGTGGTATCCAAAAGTACTCCCTTTCCTTTTTGTATGGTAGAAAAACTGGATACTCCACGAGAAATCTCTAGCGGTAATAGAGATTTCAATATTTTTATAACCTATATTTTTCCAGTTACAAGAGCCACACAATCGGGAACGTAATTTTAATATGAGTTAGTTTTCGTAGCTAGAGACTGTAAGAAACAGATTATATATTCATATCTCTTTTAGAAGGTTTTCTTATTTAATGGTTGTTGAAAAAAAAATGACGGTGATTCTGCCTTCAAAGTTTTTAAGTTGAGATATTTCTTGCATGGTTAGTATGAAAAACAATATATAAACAAAACAAATAACTTGTACACATAATTTGAAGGGTGTGAGGCAAAAACATGGTAACCCACAAATGTTTATTTTTTTGAGTTATTCAGCACCCGATGAAAAGGGCCGCGTGGTTTAATGTTGTCTGACTTCAAATTGTGCTCCAGAGATGGCAGCATTATTTACTTATGGTAAGCCTATTGTAACATTTTGGAATTCATAAGATGGTAACCAACAATTAAGATGGCGGGAAACGAGGAGCAGTATACCAGCTTGCCACTAAAAAGTAAAAGAATTTGTAAATTAAACATTTCTTACAGGGAGTTCAGTGAAAAGATTTATACTTGAGTGACCTAGGTAGCGAATATTATGGTATAAAAAATAAAACATGGTAACCCACACAGCAGCATGAAAAATAGAAATTCGTTATTTTGATTTGGTACAATTATTTTAAGCCTTTATGTATAGCTTTAAGTGAAAACTCAGCTTTCAGCCAATGAAAATGACTTGTGCAGCAGTAAAAATCGAATTTCATACAAGTTTAACATTGTGGGTTACCATGTTCTTGCCTCCCACCCTTCATTTCACACTGCTAAAAACGTAGTTGAACAGAATGTCATAATGTTTAATAATTTTGAGTACTTATCAAATATAAAAAACATTATTTTTAATTTTCTTCAGTGTATTGGTAAATAAATGACGTGTTTAATCGTCAGATATTTAACTAGGTCAATTTTACTGAATACTATTCTAAGTTAAGATATTATTGTGTTACTTTTTGTTAACTCTGTAAGTGCTTGTAAAAGAACGTTTACGTATCTCTACGATTAAAACAAAATCTAGTCTAGATCCATCTAGCAAACTATTTTTTTATTTTAAATTTTAATCAAATGGAAATTGTCATAAAATGACTTTGAAGGAAAAATAGTTACGTCCATTTCACTTTCCTCTCCTCAATTTAAAAAAAAAAAACATTTTTTTTTACTGCAATCGTTGGTTCACAATTAGAAACCGAAAAATGAAATTTTGAATTGACGAGCAGGTGAAACGACAGCGCTCCTAATTTCTCAGAGTGAAAGTTTTCTAGTTGGAATCGTTTGTGTACGCAGTTTGGGGAGGGCTAGCTGGAGAAATAACATTCCCCAACAGTTTTTCAGACAATTTTTTTTTTTAGTTTAAAATTTTGTGGATCCTTTGTTTATGTTTTTACGCAATTCATACCAAAGATAATCAAATTTCAAGTTGTGGAGCTTGAGAAATGGTAGCCACTCAGTTTCTCAGAATGAAATTTCTCAGGTCGGACTCATTTCTGCTTAAGGGCAATGGAAAACCAAGATGTACGACAAGAGATGGCAGCACTATCTCCGTATATGTCTAATGTATTTTTATCGCTGCACGTAATTTCAATGCTGCTCCTACAAATTCAAGCCTAGAGAGTTTAAACTTTCAGGGAAGAAAGTTCATAACCAATTCAAGAGTTCTATCCGTGCCGATTTTTCATTTTCTTCCTTGTTCATTGTCAAAATCGTTTCACTGTTATGGATATAACAATGAAGCACTTTCAAGAATGAACAAAAAAGAAAATAAAAAATTGGCACGGATAGAAGTCTGCAATTGGTTATAAGCTTTCTTCCCTGAAAGTTTGAACTCTCTAGGCTTGAATTTGTAGGAGCAGCATTGAAATTACGTGCAGCGATAAAAATACATTAGACATATACGGAGATAGTGCTGCCATCTCTTGTCGTACATCTTGGCTTTACAGTGTCCTTAATCGCTGTATGGTTGTGTACATATTTTAAAGATTTGTGCACAATTAGAAACTAAAGAGGAAACTATTGGGTTGAATTGAAAGGGCTGGTGAAACGAAAGTTCCTCAAATTCTCGGTTCGAAGTGTTTATTCAGGTGCAATCCTTTGCGCAAGTTTATTCGTAGTGATGAGAATCAAATTTCAAGTTTGTTAACTCGTAAAACAATGCCACCTTTCATCGAATCACTTGGAGGCACATTTGCTTAATTGCAATTATTTCTGAACTCGTTTTTAGCATTTGTACACAGTTCATACCAGTAGAAATCGAATTTCAGTTGCAGACTGCAGAAATATATGCAACAATTTCTCAGACTAAAATTTTCCGTGTTGGGATGATTTGTCCATAATTACTGAGAGAGGTATTAAAAATCAACATAACAGTTATAATTTCACCCTACAACCCACCCCTTCCCCCTTAAAAAAACTGATTTATACTTTATATCTGAATTTCTAGTTTGTCCAGACATTTTTAATGTTTCTGTAGAACTCGTAAAATGAAAAGTAAAGCCCAAGTTAGTGGCTCAACAAACGTTAGCCTCAATTTAACCATTTTCTGTTAGATTCGTTTGTGGACGTTTTGAGCGCGTTTTTATCGTTTGTTCGTAAATAGTAAATGATGTATTACAATTTCAAAATGACTGTATGTGGTAGAGTGGTCCCATATGTATTCAAATTCACGAGGGGAGGACCTCAGCCGCAATACCCTCATTTGGTCCACTTGAGGATGAGGGTGAGTGACAGTGATGGTTGTTGAGTAATAACGTGAGGGCGATGGCGAAGTGAATAGAGTTTCGCGACTGGAATATGCAGTGAGGCTGCATCATCCATGCTTTGAGAATTCGCAATCTCTCGAGAATTCAGCATTTGGGAATTCGTATCTTTTGAGACTTTCCAACGTCTCGTGTATTCCCCATTTGGAAATTTCCAGAAATTGGTTTCTACCTTCTGGCAAGTCGAGACCAGAACGCCATTTGTTGTTGTTTTTTTTTTTTTTCGTTTTTCTTCCCGACATTCGGGTACCGCAAAACTCAAAGAATTTTCTTCAACAAAATTGAGGATACAATATTCAACTTTTAAATGGTGTTTACCATCCATTAGAAAAGAATTGAATTTTATTTATGGCCTATTTAGGCGCCTAAGGCTCAGGCCAGGATAAGGAAGGGGAAAGGATGCGGGAAGGTGTTGGCCAGGGTTTAAGTTGAAAGTGCCATCCCGACATTTGCCTAGTGTGATTGACGAAAACCCTGGAGAACCACAGTCAGGATGGTTGGTCGCTGGGACTGGACCCACGACCTTCCGCCAACGCTCTACCACTGAGCTACGGCAGCTCGGTATCCATTAGAAACGCTCTCGTAAATAGTTAAATAATATGCACTGCTAATGAAGATACAAAACACACCCGTAGTAATATCAATTTTCACTTTTTCGTTGTATTATTTCACTGACAGTAATTTCCATGTAATGTATGAATGAGAGAAGTACCAATTGCTCTAGTCCCTGACTAAACTATGTACTAAAGTATCACGCCAGCACTTAGTCTGGCACTACATTTTGTCAGTGTTGCCACTTCACATAAACTTTCTGCGATTTAGGTTTTTCGAAAATATGTTACAAATAATAACACCAATTCAAATTATCCATTTGTGATATCGATCAGCAGTAACAGTTTAGGATATAGTGTGTGTAGAAACATGGAATCTGTAAGTGTGGTCTTTTCGGCCTCTAAAGTTCTTTAATTCGTTGTAGAAGGAGGAATGAAGCGATCTTTGGCTTTATTTCAACGTACTATCCCAGCATTCTCTTCGTTTGGCTGAAGAAACACGGAGAAATACCCTGTTAGTATATAAAAAAACAACTTGAATCCAGGTTTCGGTAAGTTGATTTAAAATGGGATGTGGTGTTTAGTAACGCTGTGTGAAAGCCTAGTGAAAGCGTTATACGAACAGTTTTAAAAGGTGGAAATTAAAGACGTGTGATTAAATTTCTAGATCTTACAAGCCAAATAAACGTGTGTGATTTATTCTTCTACCTTTTTTCACAGTGAGCTCCCAAGTAATCACGTGTTTAACTCTCGCTTTCAGAACGAGCTGATCCAAGTTCGATTCTCCGTAGGAACTCTCATATTCGATATTGACCCACCATGTTGAGGACAATGAGGAGGGGGAGCTACTTAGATAGAGGAGTAGCGGACTGTAGTCTACAAAATAAAGGATATGGAAACACCGCACCACTTCACTGAACAGGAAAGCTGTCGGGGTCCAAGAATGACGGATTCCTCCACCACTTAATTTAGTTCATTGTGCAACAGTTAAGATCAGCCATTGTCATTTATTTTAGTCAAATTAATAGAAACATATTCTTTCCATTATCCTTTATTAATAAGCTATTTCTCTTAGCCCATTCATTATTTTTATATTCTTTACTACGGCAAGGAATGTTCTGTAGTTAAAATGAAAATAGATCAATAAATAACTTTAAACGTGAAGAAATAATATTCTTTATTATTATCATTATTATTATTTACATATGTTCCAATACAATATTTGAAAATACATTCACAATATTAAAAAACAAAATGGCTATACTTATCTACTAAATTGAAGACAAAAGAGAAACCATTCGTGCGACGTTTGCGTTGCCAAATTATAGTATAAAGGATTTGTGACTTAGAAATCTGTTAGGAAATAAATTATTGAGAATCTGACTTGAAATGCAAATCATTGATTGTATTATCACTCAAACTATGTACAATTATTAATCAGTCCATTCCATTCACTGACCGACTATTTTCTGCATATTTACATTGTTTATTCATGTCATAGGATTGTTATTTCAAGGATGTTATAAGTTTTAAGTGTAAAAATTTGAAGTTTTAACAGGTAGGCGAGAAAAAATTTCTATTTAAAGGGAAAAGTTATACAGTATCCTGGTACAATTTGGAATTCCGAAAAAATTGGTTCACCTAGTGAAGATGTGTCTCCGCGACCCCATAAGCAGAGTACGGATAGGTAATAATATGTCAGATAGTTTCAAGATTCGCAACGGATTGAAACAAGGCGATGCCTTGTCACCACTACTGTTTAACTTTGCGTTAGAATATGCGATTTTAAAAATAAAGGGGACAAAAAGGGACTATCATTCAATGGTTTGAATCAATGGTTTGAATCAACTGTTTGTATACGCGGATGATGTAGATTTAATAGGGGACGATACAGATGCACTACAAAGCAACACCGATGTCTTAGTAGAAGCGTTCGATGAGATAGGTCTACAGGTAAACATAGAGAAAACAAAATACATGATAACAAGCCGAAACACAGGGAATTACGGAAATAGGTACATAACAATTAAGAATGAGGTCATAGAGAAAGTAAACAAATTTAAATATTTGGGAGCATACGTAACAAGCAACAACGAGGTCACGGAAAAAATAAAAAGGCGTTTAGTATTGGACAACGCATGTTTCTACTGTCCAGAAACTCCTATCCTCGCGATTAATATCAAGAAATTTGACATTTAAATTATACAGAACGTTTATTCTGCTGGTAATACTTTACGGTTGCGAAAGTTGGAGTACGACCCTAGCAGATGAACATAAATTATGTGTGTTTGAAAATAAGGTCTTGAGAAAGGTATACGGACCGAAATGGGACGAGATGACTGGAGAATGGAAGTGACTGCATAATGAAGAACTTCACGGACTGTACGACACACATGTTGTTGTAAGAACAATGAAATCACGACTACTAAGATAGGCAGGCCATGTAGCTCGGATGTAAGAAAAACGCAGATTATATATATTCCATCTTGATTGGAAAACCGGAGGAAAAGAGACCATTGGGAAGGCCGAGACGACGTTGTGAAGACAACATTAGAAGGGATCTTCGAGAAGGTAGGTGTTTGTGATGAAAACTGGCTTGATCTTGCCCAGGATAGATCCCGATGGCGAACGTTTGTTACTACGGCGATGAACTTGCGAGTTCCGTAAACCATAGAGTAAGTAATTAAGCCGAGAAAATTGTTCCTGTCATACAGAGTAAAAACTTACAGTGTTACTTGAACACAATTTTGACCTAGAGCGATGGTTCGAGAGGTGCTATCATTTCTTAAAACACCTTTTAACACAGAGGAACCAGTGTTACTGGCTCACACAGATTCTGTGTTGCAGTCTTATCACAGAGTCGGTGTTGATTCGTGCTAAATTTTGTGCAGTGTTACAATGTGTGGAGATAGATGTTTATGTAGTGTTTCCAATGCTCAAATAAAATTAAAATGTGTGACAAATGTCCTACAAATAAAAAAAGAAAAGGTCTTATCTGTGCACTGAGAAGTTATTTTCTTAGAAATGAGATATCAGCATTCTTACTTAATTGGAAATGAGAATATCTGGATTTGGAAGCTAAATTACTTATTTTAGAAAACCAGCATGCTCTCATTTCAAATTAAATTAGAATACTGATGGGAATCTCATTTCTAATAAAATAATTTATCAGTGCACAGATACGAACTTTTATTTCTCAGTTCTAAGAAACCTGTTTTTTTTACTGTGTAGTAGGAAGCAGATTTTAAGGTAAACAAATAAACCTTGTTTCGATTTGAAGTAATTAATACTCTCAAGACGTGACGAATGTGCGATTCTGCTATAGTATGCGAAATTTAATTTCACATAAGGAAGCATAACTTTGCTACTAACACACAAAACACAACTTTCTTGTTAACAAACTTAGAAGATTCACATATTTTAGACATCGTAGACAAAATAATTTCCCGATTCTACTTTAGTGTAAAGGAATCTGGAATTAATACCTAAAATAAACATAATATCAATACTTTAGTTTAGTGTTCCGGTCTGTAAATTTAATTTTTTTGTGTGATGTCATAGAAAAAAATTGAAACAATTATTTTACAAAATAGCTGAGTGAAGTAGAAAAGAAAGTTAATATTACCTGAGTTGCACACGCAAAAGCGCTTAAAAGTAAATTTTTAAAATGGTTTAAGAAAAACAACATACAAACACACAGGGTTTCAAAAACTGTGTAGAGTTGCTCGATTTTCAAGTGTTAATCCATAGATAAAATAGTGTAACTGTGCCTAACATCCCGTTCTTCAAGTTTACAAATCTGTGTGATCTTGGTAGATCGTTTTCACAGTAGAAGTTGCGTCGTTAAGAGATGATAAACGTACATTTACGACCAAGCAACCATAGATCTGTTAGAAGAGCATTGACTTAGCAATCAGAAGGTTCTGGGAACGATCATAGCGTCCGTCCATCTTGACTGAGATTTTTATCCAGGGTATTTTTCCTCAGTCATGTTGGAATGGTACTATCTAAATAGCACAAGTCGACTTTCTTCCAACATCCGCTACCTCTTCCCTATCCTGACGTGAGCAAACAATGTTTAAAGATATAGAGCACATAATTTCATATTTGAATTTATTGATCTGCATTTACGTAACTATTTGTTAATTTGGTAAAATCTAAAACTGCCAATCGAGCGTACGTAGCTCAGCTAGTAGAGTATTTATTTATTGCCTTCACATTCGTGAGGTTCTTTGTATGATTCCCAGCGACCAACCACAGTGACCCTAATGCCGGTATGGTATCTTCAACTTAGGCCCTGGCTGATGGCTTCACGTATAATGTCCACTATCCAATCCCGTGCTTTAACCATGAATGCCTAAAGGACATAAATTGAAATTCTAATTCAAATACTAAAGCCGACAAAACATTTTGATTGGTTTACCTGAGATGCGTCCTAAATACATATTATAAAATTAGTTGCACTTGTTAATATATATATATAAATTAGCTCACTAGTGGTTAGAACGTTTAGTAACTTAATATATTTTATACACAAATAAATAGAAGTTATTGAACATCGTAACTGCACTTAAACCCCTTTTTTTTTTATAATTGAGGCATATAAGTGTGGAGAAAAAGTTAAGGTTGCAAGACTTCAAAAATAACATAGAGGATTTTAAGTAACATTGCCATCTAGTGAGAAGAAGTAGAAACTCGATACATATACTACATTAAGAAGAATGTAGCCATCGCTCACTGCAGTTTCAATTTCAGTATCAGAATAAGAATGACTGTAAACGTAGTGAAAGTTTGGCGGCGCCACTATCGCTGCGCTCTACTTCCAGAAACCCTGAAGTCCATTTTCGTGAAATCGAAAAATCCTTTTGGGGGTTTCTCCCGGTTAACAAAAACAGGAATTAAAAATAGGTCTTGCGTAAAACTGGAGTACTTGTGGTTTAAAAAACAATAAACTAGATCACGGAATTAAAAGAACTGCATATCACTTCCCTGTATGCTGTCCACCATGTCCACTGTAAGCCAGTTTGTGAGAATCTGTACTGTCGAAACTTTTACGATGAGGATGGGGTACTATTTCATATGAAACACTGTTTTTCTGTGATGATGACGTCAGATTTTTCAAGCCAATGATAATAGAAAGCATAAGGGCTATTTTTCCCACGAGGAGGGCTTTCCCAGCGAGAAGAGCCAGTGTCATTAACCCTAATGGTATTAGTATAGCTGCTTTCATTTTGAGGCCCATTAGTAAAGGTACAACCAATTTCTTCATCATTCCTCGTCCTGCAAAATAAAAAGAAAGGGACTTTTTTTAATATCCTAGGTACATTAACAATTAAACGGAATAATAATTCATTGATTTTTTTTTACTTATACAAAATGAAATACACGTCGTGACACGTATAGGAAAAGAAGCATGGATCATGTTCTGAATTATCAGAATAAAGTTAAAGAAAGGTATGGATTTTAAATCAAATTTGGAATAATTTACTGCCGAACAGCCGTAGCTCAGTTGGTAGAGTGTTGGCTTAGTATTCGGAAGTTCCTGGGTTCAATACCAGCAATCGACTATCCTGCTCAAGCCTTTTTCAGTGATTTTCGTCAGCAACACCAGGTAAATGCTGGGATGTTACCTTTAAGTTAGGCCCTGGCCATCTTCTTGCCCCATCTTTTCCTCTACCCTATCGCAGACTGAGCCACAGATGCCTAAAAGCTATAAATAAATTCAAATTCAACTTTATTGTTGAGACAAACAGGATAGTCGCCGTATTCTTTTAGAGAAAGAATAAGTTATATTGCATACTGGCTTATGCTTTTATACCTTTTATCTTACTTAAAACGGAAAGTTAAATACTATGAAAATAATGTATTTATTTTCAATTAGAAATATTTAGTTAGTAACTCCTTTTCTAACAAGTCAGAAGAAATAGAAGTAGGTTTATTACCCAACAATACGTATATAGACACACAGTTACAAAACGAAAATTACAATTAAAAATAGCTTATTTTAAATAACTTTTAGCATCACATGTCGTATACATATCTATTAAATAAACCTTGAAACTTCAAGGCCTGATGTTAGAAACACAATCTATTATTTAAATCGCGTTTTTAATACACATATTTAAAGCACAATACAACGCTTCGACTACATCTGTAGCCATTTTCAAGTGTGTTGATAACGATTAAATGATTCTGTTAACAGGACTTGATTACCCCTTGGAAAGGTTCTGGGATGGAACCCATCTGCAGACCATACTGTTTTGTTTTTTTTGGACAGATTTTCCTCAGTCACATCAGGCTAATTCCAAAGGTACATTCAAAGTTAGGTCCGGCCTAGCTTCCTTCACGCATCATGTTCTCAACCCTATCACGACCTGCGTTAAAGTGTAATAATTCAAATTCAAATTCAAATTCACGTGTCGGAAATTTAAATTCGGGAATTTATAATGAACTATTTTCCCATTTTGACAGGAATTTATAACGAACTTTGTGTCAGTGTCTGTAATTGAGGGCGTCCGTATTAAAAGGGATTAATTTCTCATCAATGTTATTGCATTTTCGTTACGGTCCAAAAGTTTCGTCCGTTATATACGGGTGTCCGTTAAAAGATGTTTCACTGTACAAACAAAGCAAGAATCTTCTGTTTATTGACTGTCCTTCTGAAGTTACAGGCTTAACAGATTTACCCATAATGCAACTTTTTGATCTGAGCCCGCTTTTTAAGGATAATCTAAAGCAACGATCTGCAACAAAAGATGGCAGCACTACCTCCGTATATGTCTAATGTATTTTCACTGTTACACGAAATTTCAATGCTGTTCTTACAAATTCAAGCCTAAAGAGTTCAAACTTTCAGGCAAGAAAGTTCATAACCAATTCAAGAGCATGATCTATGCCGATTTTTAATTTTCTTTTTCGTTCATTGTTGAAAGGTTTCGTTCATTGTAATATTCTTCGATATTTATAACAACAATGAAACGATTTCAACAATGAAGGAAAACGAAAATAAAAAATCGGCATCGATCATGCTCTTGAATTGGTTATAAACTTTCTTCCCTGAAAGTTTGAACTCTCTAGGCTTGAATTTGTAGGAGCAACATTGAAATTTCGTGCAACGATAACAATACATTAGATATTGTATATACGGAGATAGTGCTACCATCTTTTGTTGGAGGTCGTTTCTTTAGATTATCCTCCATTGATTTTATCTTCTGATCTTTATACTATTATTTTCAAACATATTTATTTTCAATTTAGCAAAGGTTTCATATTGTATGTGAAGCGGCACCACCGGTTAGTAACCTTGGGCGAAGCACACAGAAGGAGAGCATTTTAACCATTTCGTATACTCCCTCAAAACACGCAGGTTGAGCTATCGTTGAGATAATCCGTTGAATGTTGCCCTTTTCGACATATTTACGCGGAAACAAGATCCAAAAAAATTGTGTTGAATAAAACTTTTATGTTGAAAACGTGTACATTTAAGGGATTTCTCAACGTAAAATCAACCTCGTCTATTATTGTACACGAACATCGACAGAGTGGCCTCATTAAATAAATGCACACAGAATACGGACAAGTGTAAAAAAGAACCGATAGGTGGACTATTTATATTTTCTTGCGAAATAAATATTTGTGAAAAAGGCAATTAGTACTGGTAGAGTATAATCCAGACCTGTGGTCTAGTGGTTAGCGTCCAGCATTCGGTTCAGCACTTAGAGCCAAGCAGGTTTGAGCTGCATCGATTGGTCTTCCTGACTGAAGTTATCCTTGTCATCAAGAGAATGTCAGGATAGTACCTAAAATAAAGCCTTGAAGGCTATCTTCTCCATATTTGCTCCGGAAAAAGCGATCGCCGAGTTCGGTTCCGACCCAGCGATTCTGCCAGGAGTTTCAGTTTGGGGAGTGTAAAGTCAAAATTTGGAGAATATAAACAGAGTTTTGCAGGATTTCTATCGATTTTGGGGTAAACATGTACAAGTTTGGGAAGGGAATGTTCTAGAATTTCGGAAGGTGACACCCTCCGATTAGAAAGGTCTATCAGAATCCCTACTCAGGGGCTCAGGCCAAGACTTATTTAACATTTGACTATTCAGCCTATAAGGGTTGGAACTCAAAGGATATAACGATTGATGTAAAGGTCTGTTGTACTGGATTCTAAGTGAATTATTATGATGTAACGCTAATAGCTACTCGTAAGTGAATATGATGGAAGCCAGTGACAAGAATAAGGAAACAAGTCCTCTATCCCTTCTTATGAGGAATGAAGTACTGAAAGTTAGAATACGGTAGTCGATAATGTGGTGTTGATTGAATGGTTATTAGCGCCTTCTTTCTACTACAGACAAGGTATATAAGGGTAACAAACTTCAGCCGGACAGGTGTCCCAGCGGTCTGCGACGGTAGGCCATCGGCTCGAAGGTTCCGGGTTCGAATCCCGGAAGGGGCATGGGTGTGGATTTTAACAGCTAAATGCGAATCGTGACGGGCCGAAGTCCAAAGTTACTAGACTAACCCATATAAAAGTAAAGTTTACCAAAGTAACAAATTGCAGTTTTTGGTAAAGTGAACTCCGAACCACTCCCATGAATGGATTTCCACGAGACTTAAACCCGTGAGTACGCTCGCACGAAACGCCCGTGTTAACCTCTCGGATGTCAATCACTAATACATCTCGAGACGTAGTGAAAAATACACATGCAAAGTAAAGTAAAAATGCGTACATTCAATTGGATATATTTAAGGGACATACCCTTCACCCCCCCCCCCCCCCCCCCCCGCAGAAAGGACTAATTGTGAGAACTGGAATCAGAATAAAGTAGCGTACAAAGTACAAAACAACTGAGCCAAAACCCAGTCGAGGATTCACATGTGCTACCACTAAGTTTTAGTAGCCAGTGTCAAATTTAGATTCTCTATGTATGTTGGAATATCGTCGAGACCTTTCGAACGACACCGCAGCCACCTTCTTGACCCTGAAGTTCCTGAGTTTAAATTTGTCGATAGACGGACAGACGGATAAACAGGCATAGCAGTGATATAAGTTGCTGAAGCCTAAGATGACAAAAGTAAAGTGTCAATCATGATTATAAATCTGGGATGGTGGAGTGGTGGAAGTACAAAATTACCGGTAAAATGTTTTTCTCTGAGGGACGCCTTGTGAGTTATGGATGTAGAAGCCAAGATTTTGTGCGTGGTTAAACATGTGGTTGGCGACGTAATTCTGAATCTGTACGCAATAGATTTTAGACAAAAAAGTGTTAATTTTCTTGATATTAACGTAATCCAATCGGAAAAAAGTAACCCTTCACTGTAATGATGTGATACATTTGTATAATCTGATATATTTTTATGATTGAAACTGCGTTCTGTGCTTTATTGAGAAGAATTGCATTTATTTAAAACCTTTTGGCATCTTACGCTCAGACCAAGATGGGTTAGATAGAGCATGGAGAGGGTATCAGGGCCAAGGTCTTCTTAAGGTGCTATACCAACATTCACCTGGTGGAACTGAGTAATACCCTGGAAAACTTTAATTAGGATTGTCGACCGCGGGTTTCAAACCTGCGGACCTACCCATTGTCGATTCCAAGTTCACGCTGAACCACGACGGCTGAACTTTGGTGAGAAGGGTCTGCTGAGTTTCGCAAAAGGAGACTCCAACTTTTGTTCAATATTTAACATTCATATTGACTAATGCACCATCCGATTGAGAGAACTTTTTAATCATCAGATGTCAATTTGCTTTCGCTAATTGCTACTTTGAACTAGTAAATAGTGAACTGGTTCAGTAAGTTACGCTTTATATCATGCATGAAATTGACAAAAACTATATATTTTTAATTTTCTGCAGATTACTTCTAGAAACTAAAATTTATTTTTAAATTTTCTCTCATTATCCAATGATTGTTACTATGAGGATAAAAACAACAAAGATATCAATAAATCTATTTTAGAGCCATCTTTTGAGCACCATCTTGTACTAAAAGTCCAATATATTTAATAACGCAATGCTACAGATAGTGATGCTTAAACTAAGGTTGCCAGATTCTGTAATTGAAAAACCGAGACATCTCCGACATCATAACCTAACCTTTAATATTAATCATCACCTCCTGATATTTCTGCTGGCTTACAACATCATAGTACTCTGAAGTAGCTCATTCGATGTACGGTACATTTAATTATTCCTTCAATTATTTTACACATGCATGGAATTTCATTCCTCTGTCCGTTGCATATTCATGATGGAAAATGCCCTTTCCACGTTAGTATTAGACTCAGGAACACTAAGGATGAATTCACAGTCACAACAACAAAAACCGGGACAAAAAGTCGTCCCATCAATTCTTTCACTAAAAAACCCGGATGTCTGGCAACCCTACAAGGGCGAGCAGCGAAACAAATGGTTGTAACTTTCTTATTAATTAAGCTAGCAACTTGAAATTTCGCGTATAAACTTATATTTTCGTCCGGAAGCGCCACTTTCGATGGTGCAACATCAGGAAAAAATGCAACCTAAAATCCTGAGTTTACTCTAAAATAATTTTTTGCTAGATTCGGCATCTCCAGAGAAACCTACGGCCCGAACCGAGTCTCTGGTGGTCTTATTTTTGCTCTAAGACGCTTGGTTTCCGAGATTAAAGATTTTCAACATTTTTCACCATGAAAAGCATGGGAAAGCATCCACAAGTTTCACTGTAATCAAAGTTATTTCACTAGTTGCATAATAAACCTTATTGTTATTATTGTCTTTCCATTATTGTTATTGGTATAACAATGAAGCACTTTCAACAATGAACAAGAAAGAAAATTTTAAAAAATCGGCACGGACTTTCTTCCCTGAAAGTTTGAACTCTCTAGGCTTGAATTTGTAGGAGCAGCACTGAAATTTAATGCAACGGTAAAAATACATTAGACATATACGGAGATAGTGCTGCCATCTCTTGTCGTACATCTTAGCTTAACATTGCCCTTAATGCAAAACTCCGAGACAGGTGGATTAACCGTGACGATCCCATATCCTAGATTCTCTGGATCTTGCGCCCCCAGATGTTTTCATGTCGGATGTTACATGAAGGACTTCGTTTACAGTAAAGGTCCAACAGGCACCGTGAAATTAAAATGCAGGATCGAGGAGGCTGTGAACATATTTCGCAATATATGGAACGAATCCGCTAATAGACTTGAAATTGCGAAATCTGTCCAGGGTGCCCTTATAGAGATTAATTGATAAAGAGAACTGAAATCTGTGAATCAGTGAAAGTAACATTTCCTTTGCAGTAAAGATATTTTGATTTGTTACCCGGTAAATAAAGAATTTCGGCTGAATTTCGACCGCATCCAGTCCATCACTTTGATGGAATCAAATGATAAAAGCAAAATTCACACTAGGGTGATCCTCGTTCTCACTGGCCATACTCTCATGAACTCGTTTCCGTACACAAGACACACTTTCAGATGAATTTTGGCTACGTTCAGTTCTCTCTCCTCGTTCTTGAATGTTGGAGAACTGAACGTGGCCAAAATTCATCGGAAAGTGTGTCTTGTGTACGGAAACGAGTTCACGAGAGTCTGTTCTCTACAGAAACTGTACAGAAAAGGTCTCGAAGGTTTCGAGAAGAACGAATTCATGTCCATGATGACGCTTACCATACTGGCGGGAACTTTTTTCAGGAGGGGGTACAAAAACTGGTGCTCTTTACATCTTACCGGAAGTTGAAAAAGAAACCCTCTTCGTAAATAAATAAAATTTAGTAAATAATGTAACAAAAAAAAAAGTTAACACTTGAAATCGCCTCTTCTGCCCTAAGAAGAAATAAATAAATTTCATCAATGACAAGGCAAAAGTTCATTCACTAAGTTTTATCACATATGAGAAAGAAAGATGCAAAACGTTATATGTCCATTTTTTATTTTTAAAAAATGTTAATTTTAAGATATTAATGAAGAGCTGCATTGAATAATACAAAGTGATTTCCTGAAAAAAACGTGTTTATTACATTGTAATATGTACTTACTTGATAAAATTAATTTGTATGATTCACTACATTTATTCATTAAGATCTTTAAAAGAATAAAACTTTTTTCTTCATAAAAATGAACATGTAAAGTTACCACCTCATATGTGGACTCCAGAAGCCAATGGATATAAGTGACGTTGACGAGTAAAAAAAAAAAGTTCTAGGTAATTTTTTTTAGATATAACCCGATGACAATTTTGTGTCACATATACTTCGGATTATATATAAGAGATTACATCGAACTTTTTTTTATGTACTCGTCAACGTCACTTGTATCTTTTGGCTTCTGGAGTCGACGTATGTTGTATAAAGTTATAATTAAATAGCTCTTAGAATAATCAAATTAAATGGGAATTTTGAAGATGTATTTTTACCTGTTTCTGTAGCACTTTCTGCATCTGGGATCTGAATTTTGATATCAATACCTCCAAGTCCTGATTCTCCAAGTCTTTGTATGATGACACACGCTCCAGGCACTAAATAATCCAACTTAAATTTTAATGCTCTGGAATTGAAGATATTTAGCAAACCGTCCAATAATAATGACTGAACCAGTTTTGCAGATTTTGGATAATTGTTGGTAACATACTCTCGTAAATTTCCAGCAAAGAACATGCGTTGACTTATATTGTTCGAGGATGGAGGCTGGTAAATTTTTTCCAGACTGACATATTTGGTTAAAGCTAACTTGTCATACCGAAGAACACGGTTTAATAAGGACACTGCTCTGATTTCTAGACATGACAGAAGGTCTTTGGTTCCACATTGGGATATAATATCACTGATATCGTCTTTGACACAGTGGATAGAATTGATTAGACTGAGAAATCCTGCCAGTGCTAGTAAGGAGAACTTCTTTTGACCTATGAAGACCATGGTTGTACCGTTGAGGAACGAAAGCACAACATACAGTGAAGAGAATGGCACCAAACCACACTGCTAAGTTCACCAACTGTCGACAAAATGAAAGCTGGCACGGACGTTCAAATTGCTTTATAAAGTGTGTATGCTGTTCGACACTTTGCAACGGTTTCTGTCCAACATCGTTTCTTTCTGTTGATGCGTATATCAATCAGTTTCCTATTTGTGTGTTTGTGGCGGTCATTAACAGAAAAATGACCCACAACGGTAAGAGGTAACGTTCTTTCAAGATGAGAAAAGGTTATAAAAATGGCAGTAAAACTTAAAGAAGTAAGTCACTGGAAATTCTATACCTTCTTCTGTAGACGTAGATCAAATTAGGTAAAGGTGCTAAAGAGGTATTTAACTGCTTAGCCGGTTGGGAATACAAGTTATTATATTATTACATGTCTTTTTCGCATCCTCAACAAAAGTTTAGCCGTTCGACCATCTATCACTTGGGTTTCATTGTTTCTCAAGGAAGTATATGTATATACAAATGGTTTACGAAGACACATTAATCATATATTCTCATGAGTTCTTTATGGTTTGCCTGAGAGAGAGAGAGAGAAAGAGAGAGGGCAGTCTTTCATTATTAACATTCTTTGATAGCTTACAATGACGTTGAAGAAATGTCCCAAAGGAAAACAGAAGCAAACAAAAATAACCTTGACCACTTCTTGTTTACGTTTGTTGTTCAGGAAAAGAATGTTTCTTTCAAACACTTGTTATAGCATAATTCTTTCGGTGTAGAGTCCCGTTTAATGGTTCATAAACGTGTGGTACAGATTTGTCAGTCATCTTTGGGGTTTGTGGGTTAAGTACTTAACCACGCATTCAAATCACTTCTCATCGCAAAATAGGAACAAATATCTACCCAAAAAAAAAAAAGAAATAACAACACCCAAAAGCCGGAAGATCATCTGGCGTTGGCAATTGTTCCTTTATAATCACGAAAAGGTATAACAATACCAGTGTTGTGTCCATTGTTAAATAGTACTTCTTTGCATACTTATAATATATGTAGCTGTTAGGAATTCAAATTAGTTTTTTTATTCTTCTTAAAGAAGTTCGGCCCGCCCTCATTCTTGTGTTTGCGCAGTAGGTGGACGTTCGAATTAGCTTCTTTCTTACTATTCTGTAAATCGTGAGAAAAATAATCTGAAATGACAACTTCTTTTAAAACGTAGGCAGTACAGTTATCTAACTCTTTGAAAGTGATAAGAAAGTATGTCCTTATGTAATGGAAAATGTAGCCACTTGCTTTGCTTCTTTCGTTCTATGTTTGTTCACAAGTAATTTTCGTGTGCTTTGAGATTACTAAGCCTAGCTTCCACGGTCATTTACCAGAGGTTGGATCGCTACTGAAAGGCGGCGAAGGTCCGAACCGGAAGCAATCTTACCTAAAATAATTCCCTGTTTTCCTCAACCTATCAAGCCAATGTCGAGTCGATATTTGAAACGAAACCTTTACCTTCTTCTTTAGTTTTGCCATCCCGTCAGAGTAAAAACCTATTTCTTAAAATTAAGGAAGAAAAAGTTCTTATCTGTGCACCGAGAAACAATTTTCTTAGAAATGAGATATCAGCATTCTCATTTAATTAAAAATGAGAACATGTCGGGTTAGAAAATAAGATTACCTAATCTTATTTCCAAACTCTCATTTTCAATTAAATGAGAACACTGATATCTCATTTCTAAGAAAATTGTTTCTCAGTGCACAGATAAGAACTTTTTTCTCAATTTTAAGAAA